>NQLW01000045.1:168832-222882 GCA_002312845.1 Kalanchoe fedtschenkoi | reverse complement strand
AATTTAAAACATCAAGGACCAAATTGTGAATAAATAAAATCTTACCTACCAAAAGGCAGCCTTGGCTTGTTGGTCTTCCATGTTCCATTTATTAAGATTTGGCTTTAGGACTAGTTTATTGATTGCCATTCTACATAGGCTGCCTTGTTGTCTTACTCCCGCCGTCCTCTAATACATGTCGTTTACGGTTAATTTGAGTAGATTAAGGTGAAATTAATGCTAGCGGTTGAATAAATTTAATAGATAGGTGATTAACAATTTTTTGAAAAAGTTCGTGCAAAAAGTAAAATTGGTAGATGATTATTGGTGAGGAATGTATTCTTTATTGATTATGATAATGAAGTGATTAATGTTTGACATTTTAAGGTAGTTGTTGATATTAAATACACATTGAAAATTAGTAAGTGACAAGTAAAAGTGGACAAAAAAATTCAGTTAAGTGACATATAAAAGAGGACAGAGAGAGTATTTGGTAAATGTTTCATTTTTCATATAAACTTGTCTTTTTTGAGCATTTGGTGGAAGTGTGACATTTTGGGTTGGTTGGTTTTATGATGTGTGGCATTGAATTCAATTAGCTAGAGCAAAGAAAGAATTTGAACTTAACCCTAGTTGGCACCTCCAGTTAGACTCATTTATAATTTCAACTAACCCAGTTTCATAAATTGTTTTAATATTTAGGGATAAATCTCGAAAGGGATCTTCAACTATCACCATTTATTTAATTGCGGTCTGAACTATCACGATTTTTAAAAAGGGTGCGATGGAAAAAAAATTGAACTTATTTTCTAAAATAAAATTTATCATTACATTCTTAAATCAATATTATTATAAGACTTAAATTTGTGTGTGAAAATTACGTCGTTTGGTTATCAAAATAAATTATATAATTATATTGTTTTGCACACATAAGAAAATGACGTCTTTTGATAACCAAATGACGTAAATTTCACACACAAATTTAAATCCTATAATAATATTAGTTTTGGAATGTAATTGTAAATTTTATTTTAGAAAATCAGTCCAATTTTTTATCGTACCCTTTTTAAAAATCGTGGTAGTTCGGACCGCAACTGAGTGATCGGTGTAATTCAAGACCTATTTTGAGTTTTTCTCTTAATATCTAATAGCCTGATATATGACATTATAAGGATGATAAATTTTTGGATGGCACGTGGGTTGTATACACACTAATATGAAATCATCAAGTGACACTATGAATAGTTATCAATGCGTTGAAAAGTAAAAGAAAATTTCAAAACTAATAGTGAATCGTCAAATGTTATTTTGACTTTTCAAAGCGACACATGACGTCTTCTCATTGACCGTGTCACCGTTCATGAAGTGTATCCATTTAAGAATTTATCCACAAGAAAAACTTAGGTATAATTACAAAGAAATGCCTTCATAGAGTGTACATTAAATTACGAGCCAGTCGTGGCAACTACTAATAAACTTGTATTTCCTGACCTCTAATTATATTACAATGAGTGATTCTTGTTTAGTGAAGTAGCACTCCTCTGTTGTTTTACATGTCATATTGAATTATGAGTATTCAATTTTGGTGATAAATTATTCAAAATATATATGAAAAATTATGTTACAAAAATACTATCAAATTAAAATTTAGTACAATCATATTATAACTTTATAATATTTCACATACAAAATTATAAGCAAAATCAAGTCCAAAAAATCAAAGTGGCTACTAATTTTAGGCAAAAAGGTGATATTTAAAGTTGGACGAATTTAATAGTAAAAATTTAATGTAGTATGTGTTTAAAATTTTATGAAAAATGTAGAATTGAATGATTATTACCGGCGTATATTTACTTTTTCATTGATTATGATAATTAAATCATTAATATTTGACTTTTTTAAATAGCTATAGATATTTAATATGCATTAAAATATTATGATGACAAAAAAAAAGACAAAAAAAATCAATTAAATGACATAAAAAAAATCATGATAGAGTAAGTATGTGAGATCATGTGGGGCTTGGTGCCTGATCTCTTGGAATGTACACCTAACCATGAAAACTAAGCACGTTGGATCGACCAAGTCGGGCATCCATCTTGAAATGTCGCATTGGGGTTTACCTACTCACTTTGCGCAACTACTCCCATGTATCATTCACTATTTTGAGTATTTTTTTTACAATAAATATAAAGAAAATACACACGTATTTAATCACCATCATATGACTTTAAATTCATGATCTTACGGAACACGGATGGAACTATTTGGAGTTTGTGTTATGTGTGAAATGAATGAAATCTAATCTTTTCAATGCATAAAATTTGACGGTCTAACTTTTGTATCAAATGTCTACTCAAACTCATAACTAATCAATATATGATATAATTATTATTTTAAATACTGTCGATTTATTATTGATTGTACTCACAGTACACACGTTTGGTAAGCACATTTCACCTATAAAATATTTTTGTCCATCTAGTAGCACTCTGTTCAGTTTATGAAAAATGATGTGGAATGGAAAACGAGAATGAAAATTTAATCATTGTGAATATATTGCCGATTTTCTATTATTTAGCTAGAGAGAGAGTTAAATACTTGTAGGAAAAATATTACGTTATGTAAACGAAATTAAATTAGCTCTGAACCAAATATAAATTTTCTCATAACAATTAATCTCATTTTTGTTTTTCTCCAAACCAGACATAGCCTGCATGTACGTAGCAAGGCTGCGAGGTTGTTGATTATGTATAAAACGAGTGAAATATTAAATGAATGATGCACCAGAAACAAGAAAGTCTGGTTGTTGAAGCTTCGTTGCTAAAGGCTCGAAATATCAGTGTTTCAACCCTTGCAGGAAATTTACGATTTGGGGTTGGTGGGTTTGACTATTTGGCCTAAAAGAGAATATGACGTTGTGTGATATATATCTAGTAATTCAGACTTAGAGGGTGATGGTATGAGATCCATATCAAAATTCGTTCTGATATCATAAAAATTAGTTTGATTTATATTCAAAATTAATTGACAATGAGTGAGGGAGTTCAACCATAAATTATGATCAAGTTAGAGCTTTCAATGGACGATGTGAGATAATATCACTTAATATGCTCCAAACTATCTAATAATTTTCATATTAATAATTCAAGTTTTAGTAGTATCATATGAATATGAATTTGATCCACGATGAGTAGTTTTACTATTAAGATGGAGATGTATGTAGTTACTAACCACACACGAAAAATTATAGCTATTAAAATATTTTTCTATTTTATTTTTAATGATTTTTTTTTTCGATTTTCCAAGCTATTTCTTCTTCTTCAATTTATCTCATATGAAAACGGTGACAATAGATTTTCACTCATAATTTTTATACTATCCAAAATTGATGAGAAAATATAAAAATATACAATAAATCGCCCAAACATAAGTTTTTATAAAGAGTGTATTTTTAATTAATTTGCAATGTGAAATTTATAATATACAATTTTAAATAATCGTTCAATTAATTTCTGTCTAATCGATAATTTGTTCAAAATTCTGTCAAGCACAAGCACCTAACACAATAACTTTTGAAATACTAATTCCCTAAGAAATTGTGTAGAAAAAATAAAATAAAATGGAATATACTCCTCAAAACTTTAAAATTCCATTCTGGAGAAGTTGGTAAGAATATGACTTTGAAAAGTTGGAACATTATCATTTCACCAACTATACTTTATATTATTTTTTATTAAGTATATATCCAATCATTAAAAAATTCAAAGTCTATGTTGAAGCTACTTCAATTGCACAGAAACTTGACATTAAATAAAGTCAAATCTCTATTCATTTGATCAAGTAAACTTTGACATAACATAAATAACTTAATCATGCGTCCAATCTTATAAAAATAAAACATAGATAATAACTTACTCTAACAATTAGGAATGTTTTGTTAAGTATAAATGAAGTATTCTTTATTAAATTTTAATTATATTTAATAAACTTGATCCAAAACTCGGCCCATCTTTACCGAACTCAACATTTTCATATTCATTCTGTTTCAACCTGTTCGATTCATATATGAATTTAAATTTTAAGGATAAAATCTAAAAGGAATCTTAAAATACCACCACTTATTTAATAACGGTTCGAATTATCACGATTTTTAAAAAGAGTGCGACGAAAAAAAAATTAGACTGATTTTTTAAAATAAAAAGTATCATTACATTCTCAAACTAATAGTATTATAAGACTTAAATTTGCGTGCGAAAATTACGTCTTTAGGTTATCAAAATAAATAATATTGTTTTGCGCATATAAAAAATGACGTTTTTTTATAATCAATCATCAATAATTCTCAACAAAATTGATTAGATAAGCGGTGAAAGTTCAGATCTTATTTAAGGATTTTTTCTTAAATTTTAAATTTAAATAATTCTAATTTTGATCCAAATCGATTATTAATCCAATTTAAAAGATTTTAAATCTAAAAGATTCTAGATTCGGTCTAATAAACACGCAAGTTGAGAACAAGTTAAAATTGAGCATCAATTTAATGCATGTTTTTTTAACTTTATCGTTTTTCGAGTAGAAAATAATATCGCACAAGCGACGATGAACTAAATCAAATTGATAGATTATGTCTAATTGATTGTGTTAGTGGTTCGGTTTATTTTTTGAAAAAACCAACTACTAAGGGTTTGTTTTTTATTTTTTTTCAAATCAAACCTAACCATACTGAACTATTTCATTATACTTTGGATGATAAATAAATTTAATTAAATAAATAATATATATTATTATTATTTATATAAAAAATTTCTTATTTAGATCATACGATTTGATTTGATTTTAAAATTTTCAAATCTATTACAAATAATTCGGTTTGAATTTTTATTTAAAACCGCATCAAACCATAACGTTAATGGGTCGAAAGCCGCACAGGCCCAATTCTGGCCCGCCACTTAACCGCGCATTCAAGCGGCACGTTTAGTTATTTCGCTAACATACGCTGAGTGCACACGGAACACGTTAACCGTCGAAGTTATCGACGAGAGCCTCACCTGTCCCTCCACTCCAACCATCCAACCTGCGCACTCTTCGACAATGTCTTCACCACCTCGTTAGACTCGTAACCCTCCGCCAGGATGTCCCTCGCGCATCAAAACCTGATCTGGGTATCGAAAAAATCACGTCTTTTTAATCCCGCAAACCCCCATTTCGCCAGAAGCCCCAATCTCGTGCTACACCATCGTCATCCGTGTTGCAATTTCGACAAGCTCGAGTCGTCGAGTAAAGCCAGGTTGAGCTCGTTCACGATTCGGAATTTGGCTCTGAAAGCGGTAAATTTCGACGCTGAGGCGCGGCGGGGAGGCGAGGATTTGGCGCTCGACAGGCTGCTGTCGGTTTTGGAGCTTCTGAGCTTGGCGAGCTCGGCGGTGTTGGCGGTCGGAATCGCGGTCAGCTGTGCGGTTTTGGGGTCGCGGAGGGCGGTGGAGACGTGGGTGGGGAGCAAGTTCTTGGCTTGGCAGGTGGTGGTGCTGGTCGGCGGGGTTGTGGTTGGAGCGTGGATCAGAAGGCGGCAGTGGCGGCGGATATGGAGGGAGGAGGAGAGAGTGAGAAAAGATGGGGGCGGTGGGGGTGAGGGTTTGAATTTGCTGGCGAGGGTTGAGAAGCTGGAGGAGGATGTGAGGAGCTCAGTGACGATTTTGAGGGTTTTGAGTAGGCAGGTTGAGAAATTGGGGATTAGGTTTAGGGTTTCTAGGAAGTCGTTGAAGGAGCCAATTGCTGAGGTAATGGACAAGTTTCCGCTATTATCATTTCGTTTTCGAGATTGTGAATGTGAAATGGGATCTATTGTTAATTAAATATTGGAATTTTCATTCAGATTGTATCGAGGAATCTGTAGCTCTTTCTGTTCGGATAGTATCTAGGAACTCATAGCACCTTGTGTATCATGTCAGATAGTGTCTGTGAATTTCGGCTAAGGTGGTATCGATTAGTGGATGGATTCGGTCTAAACTCATAGTGATAGTAGAGTGAACTTTGATTTGTGAAAAGTGTTTTGAAGGATTTGGAAATGAACGCTTGATAGTTTGTGCCTTTTTTTCGTGTCATCAGGCATTAGCTCTATATGTTGTGACATTGTATTTGCTCTATTGTATGTGTTTTTCTTCCGTGGCCGTGTATTGGTGTTCCTGAAGTGGTTTCTGGCGTTCTGGTTTGTATAGCGTGTGTGCCGAATGAGGAAGGATTCTGAACTCTTTGTCGGAGCTGAATTTTTATTTTCCGTAAATCTTATGACTTTGTTCGTATAAACTAGTATTAAGTTGATATGTAATGGGTTATAAAGTTGAGGGCTGCTGGATATTTGTTGTAGTAGTGAGATAATCACATGAACTGATGATGTCTGAACTTTATGTTGCTTTTCTGAAGACTGCTGCGCTGGCTCAGAAGAATTCGGAGGCTACTCGAGCGCTAGCGGTGCAAGAGGATCTTCTGGAGAAGGAACTCGGCGAGATTCAGAAGGTTTTGTTGGCTATGCAGGTGCCTTATTTCTCCATGTTTCGCAGTCTTTCCGCTTCAAGTTTCTTACTAGTCGTTTAAATTTCTCATCACGCGTGTTCGCAGAATTCTTCATTTGCATTAACTGAATTTATAGGTCTAGTTACGCTTTATGAGTTTTGCCATCTTTTTTCGGTATCTGAATATTTACCTTAAACTCATTGTCAAAATCTTTGCAGGAGCAACAACAAAAACAGTTGGAGCTGATCCTCGCGATTGCAAAAACCGGGAAGTTATTGGACAACAAGCCAAATAAAGATGTTAAGGGATCGACGAAAAAAGAACCAATTTTTCCCAAATTTGAGCCAGTCTTCGCTGCGGATGCCCCAAAGGAGGCTCATTGATTTGTAAGCTCTGATCGATTCCGGAATGTATTACTTTATGCCCACGACAGGTGAACATATTTTATCTGTATTAATCAATTAGTTTACCGTAAAGCTTTCTACTCGTGAATGTATTTCAGAAATTATCAGAATCACATTGCTTTGCTTATTGAGTCTAAATCAAATAATCTCAGATATATTTTATTGACTGGCTTTTCGAATTTTATGTTCCTTCCTGGTCTCTTTTTTTAATTTGTTTTTCAAAATAACATATCTCTGTTTCAAACCGTCCTATTGAGAGACAAAAACAATATTATTAAAACTCCAAAATTCAAACCCAAAATTCATAATATCTTGGATGTCTATAATTGCTTTAATTAGATGTTCAGACTTCAGACTAAATGAATAATTAGATTTAAATGAGTAGTTGGAGATTCATATTTAAGAGGTTGATTTTTAATTTTTCTAGGAATTTCTCCTCCCCTGTATATATTAGAATATTTTTTGTATACATTATATGAGATTCATCATATTCACATTGAAATTATTAAATAAAAAAAAGTGAAAAATGCAAAGTTACAAAAGGACACGAATGTCACAATTTCGAAATTACAGTTGCTAAAATATATATTTTACATCATAAGGACTGAAATAATTCACATACGAAACCATAGGGACTAAAAATATATTTGTGGCCACGTATTTATGATATACTATTATCAAAATATAAAAGTATAAAAACAATTAGTACAGACTTATAAAAAAGTATACATAGACCCGTGAAACGCAGCGTTCTATGGCGACCACTGAACCTCTTCCCAGCTCACATGACGGAATCGTACAGCGGAGAATGTGCCACGTCATTCCAAACTCATCTACCATCTTCGATTTTCATGACAAGCCAAATCTGTATTAGATTCGATCGGATCGCGTTTCAAGCCGTCATGAGTTTGCTGAGCAGAGCCAATGCGACGCTGGTGATCACAGCCACATTCACGATCTCGCTTCTGATCATCCTCTTCACCTCCTCGCCGTCGCGGCCGGTCGCCGTCGACGGAGACGACGGCGAAACCCGGTCCTCGTCGATCCCCTCCATGCACGTGTTGTCATCGGTCAACGCGGCGCTGACCCACGTCTGAATGTTGCTCACCTTCACGCCGAAGTCAGTCAAATATATCAGCCAGATAAAAAATAAAGTTATTTGAAATTTTAGGAATTATTTTGTATAATTCATAACTTTTAAATATGTCAAATTCCTATTTTGTATAATTTAATAATGTTAAATTTACTTTTTTAGTGGGATTATTTGAATGACGTAAAAAAACACTAAATTTGAAACTTAGTGGGTGACATTTGTAATTTAGGAATCAAAGTGGGTGTTTTAAAAATAAATATTTTCAAATATTAAAATTATTCTCTTTAATTTCAAAAATAATAATTTTTTTTAAAACACTCCAAGAAACACTAATTAAAAAAATTACATATGTATATTTCAATTGGAATTTCTGATGGAAATTAATATTTTTAAAATTCTGAAATTTATTATGATAATTTTGGTCGGTATGTAACTTGTATCTGTTTTTCCCCGTTAAATGTTTTTTATAATGTAAAATTAAAATTTCAAAGCGCTTTTTAAAAAAATAAATAAATATGAATTTTAAATTGTGAATTGAACGGCGGCGCGGCCCGTCATAAATGCTCACCTTGAACCGAAACTCGGGCCCTTCCAAGTCGCGCATGGCGGCCATGGAGTCCTGCAGCTCCTCCACCGCGTCCTGCACCGTCTCGACGCAGTCCGCCACGGCGCTGGCCTCCCGCTTGGACAGCTTGTCGCGGTTCTGCTTGGAGATCCGGCGCACCGTTTTGGAGGCGGAGGCGGTGGCGTTGAGGGAGATGGTGAGGGCGGTGAGCGCCATGGACTTCACGCTGGTCTGGATCGTCTGGTTGTACGGGGAGAGGGACTGGTAGCAGAGGTCGGGGTAGAGGGTGGATCTGCAGGAGAGGCGGATGAAGTCGGGGTCGTCGGAGGTGTCGGCTGGCCGGGCTCGTTCCGGCGGCCCGGCGGCTGCTGCTGCGGCGGAGATGATTATCAGGAGGGAGAGGAGGCGGAGGAGAGGGGTAGTTTGGGAATGCATTTTCAGACGCTTTCGTTGTGATTCGACGATGATTGCGTTGTGGGATGTGTTTGCAGTTTTATATATATATACACACGCAGAGAGACAGTAGGCTTATTATAATAATGTAGTGTTGAGCATTGGATGTAATGATTAAAGTTAAAATTAAAATCTAATAAATAATTTAAAAAAATTGTATTAAACCCTATACTCGATTCGATTAAATTCAATTTATTTATGAAAGTTATTTAATAATTTAATTACTAAATAGCTGATTTATTATGTAAATAATAATATGAAGATACTAGGTTATATTATATATACAATTAGATTTATATATAATTTGGTTTGAAAGAAAAATAAAAAAAATTCAAATTAAACTATTAATTATTAATTTTAAAAAAATATAAATCATAATGACTCCAAGTATGGCGATGGATACATAAAAAAAATGATAAAATTTAAAGTGGGTGTGATCTAAAAAACTAAGTATGCAGTTTTATTTTCAAAAAGGTTTTTATTGATTTAAAATTCCATAGCTAAGTGAATCTATAAAGACATATTCAAACTTTAAATTAAAATGAATTGATTTAAATTGGATACATCTAACATTATTAAGAAAAAAGAATACAAAATTTAGTCAATAATTTGTGGCCAGAGCAGAACGAAAGGAGTGTGGAAGGGTTTATTAAACGACAGCCGGGAAGATGACGAGATATACGGGTCGCCTCTCTTCACGTGCATGAACACACAATATGGAATAGATAATGTTTTTTAAATATTCTTTTCCACAAAAGTTTTGTATGAATTATATTTTTTGTAAATGATGTTGATTTTTAAAAATTTACCTCAATTATATCTTTTCATTTTAAATGATCGAGTGTTAAATTTTTAATCAACATGTCGTTTTTTCAATTTAATTCTACGGTATTTCTTGTTTTGTTTATCATTTTACCATATTGAAAACTACAATTGTAAATTGCGATTTCAAATTCGATGTCCACAATTATGACTATTCTTTTGAATACTGCAGTTTCATTTGTCCATTTTTATAGCTATAAATAATTACCCGTTGTTCAATTATATAATTTTGGAAAAGTTGGTAAATAAAAAATAGACCAAAAATAAAATGAAATTAAAGTTTTATCCAAAAAACAAGCAAATTCAAGAGAAAAAAAAATGTGAATCCCGATTTGGATACGTGGCTTTCATCGCAATTTGATTGAGCCACATGATTCATAGTTAAATAAGTAGTTGGTATTGTGATTTTAACTGAGAAGGGCACAATTGATCAGTGTGATATTAAATGTGAAAACATTAGTTGACATTTACACTATTTCAACGCATAAAATTCAGTTCTCATTCAATAATTATTTTTTAAAAAATATATTTTATTATTCAGGGTCAAATAATTATGTCCAAATTAATTTTTAAAATCAAATACTTATGTGCTCAACGGATATACCATTTCAGAGCAGGGACGGAGCCACTGAGGAGCAATGGGGTCGGCCGTCCCTCCGAATTTCACCTAAAACACCTTTTTGTATGTAAGAAAATTAATTTTTTTTATATATAACTTGCAAACAAATCATAGTTCATAACTACAATTTTAAATTTAATAAATTAATAATGCGAAATCTGTGCTGGCAGCCTCAAGTTTCTCCATCCACCGGAGATGGATAGTGATTTTTCGATTGAGAAAACACATCAAGTTGGCAAACAGATATGTCTTGATCATCACAGTAAAACACCACACCATACCCTTGTTATATATTTATTATGATTATATCTAATCTCATAGTATGTTCGTATCGAATCCCACTCAACTCAATTATATGTTTTCATCAAAAAAATTTAACATCTATATTTTAAGTTTCAAAATTTAATTTACGTTCTTTTAAAGGGAAAACATTAAAAGGGACTCGAGCTAAGACAGCTTCATTAGTTATGGTTCAAATTATCCAATTGTTTAAAAGAGTGTGATGAAAACAATTTCAAACTAATTTAAAATGTTATTTAAGATTCATTAGTTTGATTCATTGCATACGAATAATTTTATTAAATTTGCTGAGTATTAAGGTTGATTGAATATGAAAAGACGTTGTTTTTTTATGTGAACAACCATAGTTATCAGAACCAAATCGGACCGATTGTTATAACTAGTTTCTGTCCGGTTCATCTATGCTTACTGGACGGCAATATAAACCAGATCAAGATCAAACCAGCTGGTTCAATTAAAAACCGTCAACCAGGATTGATATTAATATGAACCGGTTGGGGCGACTCGAACCTGATAATGCACCCCCTCACTCACCATTTTAAACTCCTGCCACTAAACTACGCCAACTTACTTGTTTTATATTATCTCAACTTAAGCTTTAATTTTCACAACTTAACATATTAGACCACCTGTCAAATTGGTCGGTCAAAACCGGTACAACTGATACACTGAGAACCAGAAGTATGATCGGTCTGATTTTTGGTCTGGTTCTGATAATTACGGGTCCAACCGTAAATTTTATTTTAAAAAATTAATTCACATAAATTTTGACAATTTCAAAATTGTAAATGTGAAAATTGTTCTACTTCCGAGTTAGAAGAGTTACGGAGAGTGTCGACAACAAGCCAAATAGAGGATAGTGTCATGAGATGGTGGTGGGTTCCTTGGGGGCAGTTAAGGGCAAAGGCAATTAAATTAGATGTGAGCTGCCAATTTTGTTTGCATTTTGGCGTCAAAGTGCCCTAAAACAAAAAAAAAAGAGGGGGTATCAACAGAGTGTTGATTTAGTGATTGTGAGTGTTGTTTAACAATCTTAAGATATTAAGTTCAAGCTCTGTTAGTACCGCATTTATGCTTAGATACACTAGAAGTGCGCGTGAACTGTTCCACAGTGAGTATAAACGTCACTATCAAAGTAGAAGAGATGTCTGAACTCTCAACTACGGAAAAAAAAAAAAAATAGAGAGGGAGCCATGTTCATCGACTTTAATGCGAGCTTTTGTTTTGTAGCATCTATCATTGGATTTCGTCTTCACGCGTTCCTACTAGAGCCTTCCAGTCTCGCATGTCACGGGTTGTACCTTGCTCACCACACTGTGCCTCCAGCAATCTTGTCTCCCTGACTCATGTGCCTATTACCTGTTTAGTTTAGGCTCTATTTGATTCACGAAAAATTGACACAACAAATTATAGGAAAATTCTAATGTTAATTTATTTTACTTAATGTTTTGCTTGTTTACTTTGAGATATGAAATTGTGAGAAATATATTGAAAATTTTCTTTAGTTTATTTAATTTTTTCTTCATTTTTGTAAACCAAACATAGAGCTATTTTAACTTTTCCTCGTATTTCGTTTCCACACAAAAGAGACTATATATTTTATAGGGATAAAACTCAAATGAGGCTCTGAACTATCGTCGTTTACCCAATTACGGTCAGAACAATCACGATTTTCAAAAAGGGTGCGATAAAAAGAAAAATTATTTATGTGTGAAATTTATTTCATTTGGTTATCAAAATAAATAATATCATTTTATGCACATAAAGAAAATGACGTCTTTTGATAATATAACAACGCAATTTTCACACACAAATCTTAACCTTATAATAATATAAGTTTTGGAAAGTAATATTGAATTTTATTTTAGAAAATCAGTCCACTTTTTTTTTTCATCGCACCCTTTTTGAAAATCATGGTAGTTCTGACCGCAATTGGATAAGTGACGATAGTTTAGGGTCCTTTTTTATTTTTTGCCTTTATTTGTTTGAATGTTTTGATTCAATTAAAATTTTTGGAAGACGGATGACAAGAAACTATCAGAAGGTATGCTTTTATGCTTTAAAATTTGAACAAAAACTGTTCTCTAAGTGCATTTTTGATAATAAAATTATTTATTCTGTTATTAATAGTGAACGTATTATTTAATTCACCTCTTATTAATATATTAATAATATCTTTCAATAACACTTTTATTTCTTGCTGGACATCTGTGTACTAATTATCCAAATACCCAATTATCTATCAAACAACTTCACATATATATAATTAATACTATATATGATAATAGGGGCAATTGGGCTGTAGAGTAAGCCATAGATTTTTGAGTGGCCTGTTTTTTTTAAAAAGAATTTCTTTATTAATATAAATTACACAAACACACATTCAATCACAAAAAAAATTCAAAATTTGATGATGAGAATTGTTAGGAATCATGTCTCACCATATTATCACTATATTGCACATGAAAGAATCTGAACATTTTAATGAATTAAATTTGGGAGAACAGCTTCATTACTAGGAACCAAAAGGTGAGAAAAAGGTTGAAGTTTTGGAGATGAGAATAAGTGTGAAAATGGGTGTGGACTATTTTATTGGATCGCAGACTTGTTGTGGGCAATGTTACTTTTGTGTGTTTGGATTTTGGAATGAGACCTTTTGAAGGATGTGAACATGAGAAATACAGTTATGGCTTTTTCTTTAGTCGAATTTTAAATCATTATATTATATGATAGATGCGGCCTTGTCAAACTATCATCAGATTCAAAACATATTAATATTTCCACCCCAATCGATGAATCAATCAAAATGAACCAATTTGATAGGTTTGATTTGATTTGAAATGCTCGTGGTTCGGTTACTATTTCATTTTTTTTAAAAAGAAATAAGGCTCAATTTGATTTTTGGTTTTTTCGAATCAAATCAAATCATTTCACTTTATTTTAAATCATATGTAAATTTAATTAAATAAATAATATAAATTAGTATTCATATACTTTTATTTATATAAAAAATATCTCATTTTTAGTACATAAAATAATAAATAACGTGAATGAAAAAATTAAATCAAACCACATGGTTTGACTCAATTGATTATTAATGATTTGGTTCGGTTTTAAATTTTTCAAACCAATAATAAACAGTTTGCAAAACAAAAAATGTATGTTTTTTACGAATTAATTGAAATGATTTTATGTTTATACATTAATCTCTTTATATTTTACTATATATCGTTTAAGATAATCTGATTTATTTTTCTTTCACGGTCGGGATAATAATTAATTTAAATAAATTAATATTTAGAAAATATAATACTATAATATTTATTCAAAAAATTCATTTTAACACTCGTATAGAGTCAGTGTTCTAAAAAATGTTTGTTTAGACTAATTAATCATCAATCAATCATTAGACGGTGTTAAAACTCTCCGTCTAACCGCCTAATTATTCAAACCTTAATTTTTTTATAAAAATTATAATTTTGAAATATACAAATATATAATTTATTATTAATATATATTTCTCTATAACCGTCCAATTTATTTTTACTTTCCTTTATTGGATTTGGTACTCTTAATTAAATCTCATTATGCGATAGGTTCGTTGTTGTCCGATTGGATTTAGTATGATTTCATTTATGGAATTAAAAAGGATTAAATGATAGATATTCATATATATCCATTTAATAAATATATCACATATATAATTACGTGTCATGTGTTTGCATCGTTAATTTAACCGTCTGTTAATTCAGTTAATTATCATTTGAAATTATAATTTTAAGGCTGTGTTTGGCTTCGGGAAAATACGAGAGAAATGAAAATAGGAAAGAAAATGAAATCTTCAGAAATTCCATTTATTTTTTTCTCTATTTGGTTTGGAATGAGAAAATGAATCGAAAATTTTATAACTATCTTTAATTTATCTTAAATATCATTTCAATTCCCCTTCCAATTTTTTTTCAAAAATTTTTCATATAGAAATATAAAATTTTCCTAACTTTCTCTCAATTTCTTTAAACCAAACACAACCCAAATCCTTCAACATTTTCTGTTTAAATTTCATACTCCACTAAACAGTGATGACGTTAATTGATTATGGATTTGATGGATATACCTACTAGGGTAAATAAAATATAAATGAGGGGTCAAATTGATGCTGCTTTGAATAATTTTAAGATTTTAGGAGTTTTTAGGATTTTACGATCTATTTATGAACTAATCTATTTATAGTTCAAGACAAATCATTTGTTTATTTTGTATATGGAATTAAGATAATATTTACTTTAAATAAATTTAAATGTTGCAAAATATAGCACTATAATATTTATCGAATAATCTCATATATCATCAAATAATTAGGCTGTTAAGGAGAAGTGAGAGAGCAAAGAAAATATAAGGAAAAGTTAAAAGAAATTATAAGTTTGGTTTAACGAAAGTTAGAAGAAAATTAAGAAAAGTAGATGTAAAATTAAAAATGATATTTATTAAATTTAATATTTTTTTTCTGCATTTTCAACCCAAAGCAAACAAAACAAAATGTTCCATTGAATTTTAGACTGCAATGTTGAGCATGATGGTATTATCCCACATCGCCCAGTGGAAGCTCTTAAGCGATCCTTATATAAAGTTGGGCTCCCCCACTCATTGCCAATTGGTTTTGAGTGTGGATCCGACAATTCTACATGGTATCAGAGCGGGTTTTGGCCGCACTCTTTGAACATGCCTGTGACGGTTAACTAGGTCCGCACGAGGTCCCACTTGTCGAGGTTAACAAAGGTCCTCGCAAGTGAGGGGGAGTGTTGAGCATATTAAGTGGCATTATCCCACATCGCCCAGTGGAGACTCAAGATTGATTCTTATATATAGTTGGGCTCCCCCACTCATTGTCAATTGGTTTTGAGTGTGGATCCGACGAATTCTACATGGTATCAGAGCGGGTTTTGGCCGCACTCTTAGAACATGCCCGTGACGGTTAACTAGGTCCGCACGAGGTCCCACTTGTCGAGGTTAACGAAGGTCCTCGCAAGTGAGGGGGAGTGTTGAGTATGATGGTATTATCCCACATCGCCCAGTGGAAGCTCTTAAGCGATCCTTATATAAAGTTGGGCTCCCCCACTCATTGCCAATTGGTTTTGAGTGTGGATCCGACAATTCTACATGCAATCCAAGCAGCCAAACAAGTGGTTATTGACATGAGAACCAATCAATAAAATTACAAGTGTCTCATTAAATAATTATTAATGAAAATTAAATCGAAATCATTTTAGTTTAATGAATACTACTCCTGTTTTGGTGAATACCACACCAATTTTAATGTACTATAAACTAGAATAACATTAATGAATAAAATCTTTAAATAACATTAATCGACATTGGTCAACGCTGCACAACGCAGCGTTTATGACAAAAGTGGATGATGAAGAAAGCGGCTTGTCACGCCAAAGCCAAACCATGTCTGAACCAACCCGTAATCGAAGCTCGAAAGCGATAAAGCTCCATCTGCTCTTCATCTGGCGACGTTAGCGACGATGTTCCGAAGTGAGTGAACGATTGTTTCGGTTTTGAGGTATGTTTTTGGATTATGGATTTCTGGTAATCAATCAGCTAAATATGATGGATTCAATTTTGCTTGACCAACAAGGTGTTGGCCTAATGATATTGAGTGTTGTCTAATAACCCCAAAATCATGGGGAACCACTATCGATCCCCTTAAAAAAAAAATTTGCTTGAAATATGTCTGGAGATGGATTTCTGGTTAGGTTGTTTAATCACTGAAATGCCATTGTTGTTCTGAAGTGAGTGAATGCGTGTTCAGTTTTGACTTCTAGATATGTTTATGGCTTGATTTCTGGTGAAATCTGTCACATGTGATTGTAGTTTAGGAAATTAGTAACAGAGGTGACTTAATTGTGTGATATATATGGGCATATATTTGTTGATTTAGGGCAACACATTGAACTAAATTAAAAAATAAATTTATTTCATGCAGTGATGGATACGGGACTTTTTTTCCGGGGGGTCGACCGACCCCATGGCCCCCAGTAGCTCCGCCACCGATGTCATGTCACGTATAATTTGTGTCATACTACTTTAATGTTGTCATAAACCTCCAAACTCTGTATCTGCGTGTAGGATTACATGTCATATGATCCCTAGTCAACATTTTCACATTACAGTACCTTAGGATTACTACTAAATCCATGAGCATAAGCAGCCAAGCGACAATCGAGTATGAGTTTCTGGCCGCGGAAGCCCGTCAATGGTAAATAAGTTGCGGGAGTCCCAGTGGAAGTTGTTATCTATGATTATCGTTCATGGATGTCCTTTCATCCAGCGCACATAGTTCGCAGTTCCCTAACTTATATTCAAACATATTCTTCAAGATGAAGAACCAATGTTGTCTCCGCCCTTTTCAGATTTAAAGGCCGACACATACATGTTCATATTTTGGTGTTTGCCGTTCTTTAGTCTCTTCTGTTTTACCCCATATAACTGTATACAGCCCTGCGACGATTAGAACGGCCCCCAACACCCTGTACATGGCAAAAAAATGGGTAAAGATTCAGGAGCCCGTCGATAGGCTAATGATTTACTTGGGTAAGTAACCTCAACTTACGTTCCAACATATAGCTGTTCACCCAGTAAAGCCCAACTGAGCACTGCCACGAAGACTAGCAACAATTGATTGAAAATCGAGACATACAGAGGTCCTCTCTTTCCTGCGACCCATGACATCAACCAAAATCCTATCGCAGATGGCACAATTGCCTGCACGAATGTTTCAATTTTTTTCTCATTAGCATTTCTGATACATTTTTGTAGACTGACTTTAATGACATACATACCGCATAGAGTACTGAAACAAGCCGAATGGGCGACTTCAGTGACCAATCAACTGGTTTACGGTTCATGATCCCCGAAACAAGCATTGAGGGGAATATAGACCAGAAGCACATCAATGTGGTGTTGGTGAAAGGAAACAGATAGTTCTGACTCAGCTTTGTCTGTACACATAATTCTAACCAAGCAAAATTATATGGAGGAATCGCAGAGCCATTTGGCTCTACAAATAATTATGAAGTAAGATCTTGCCTGAACCATGAGCCAAAAAGCCTGAGACACACAGCAGCCAATAACCAACAGAGGTCCTAAAAAAGTCGAGCTATGGCTAGAACCAAAACCTTCTTTTGCTGTTGCCTCTACAAATATCCAGTGCATCCCTGGCTGAGGAACGTGAAGGCGAGGCCCGTGATAGAAGGACAATACCATAGCCCCGCCCACGCAAACAATTGTTCCCAACACCTTCGCTTGCCCAGCCCGTTCCCGAATCTTTAACTTTTCCATTCTACAGACAAAGGCAACATGCTCAGAAAGTCAATAAAAGAGAACATCATATGAGCTTCTGAGTAATTAATTACCCAGCCAAAATTCCAACTATGTATGTGATTGCTGGGAATGTGTTGTCCGCAGCGCAGGCGATGGTCGGAGTGGTATTCTGAAGTCCGATAAAGTAAAGGAACACGTTCACCGTCTCCCTATACTTCTCAACAATCGCTTAGTACAAAATGCAACTCGCTTAGCATAAAAAAGTTCAAAATTTGACTAACTTTACCCAAAAATTGAACAGAAAATCGACTGATACAGAACTTTAGGCGTCATTTTAGGACTTTTTTTTCCTGCAAACATGATCAAAATACAATCCACTAACATCAGAGTTTGAAATTAAAGATAAAATTAAAGTCCCTCTAATGTTATAAAAAAATATTTGGACTGATTTTATAAAATTATATTTATAACTACACACCTATAATAATATTACTATAGTAAACAAATTTGTTCGCAAAAATTACATATTTTGATCTTGAAATTAATTGATATCGTTTCATTCACGTTAAAAAATGACGTCTTTTCATATGTAATCAACCATGATTCTCAATCAATTTAATAAAATTAATTATATTAAATGAATTAAACCAATTGATCTTAAACAACATCTGAAATTAGTCTGAAATCTCTTTTTGACAATTCAAATAGTTCGAAGCGTAAGTGAGGAATTGGTGGTAGTTCGAAGCTCCTTTCGGTATTTTTCATAAATAATAAATTTAATTTATGAAAATAATATATAGCGGAAAAATATGTTTTATTTTAAATTTATTTTCAAAACAAATAAATTTTAAAAAATAATTTTTACTTTTTAAAAATTGTGAAAATTAGTTTTACTAAAAATATTTGTATCTAATTCTTCTATTTTTTTTTTAAAAAAATATTTTTGAATTTTTATTTAAAAATTTAATTTAATTTTGAAAGAAATTCCAAATGAAAAAAATACATATGAATTCGTTAAACAAAGTCAAATGAGTATATCCGAATATGTCCAAATACCCAATTTGATATACCTAGGGCTTTTTCATCGGTTTGATTCGGTTCAAGGTTGAACCGAACTGATGTAAGTATTTTTATTTTTGTTATATGCTTATTTATTCAAATAATCGATTTCGATCTTCAAATATTAATTAAGTATTAAAAAATAATATATGAATCCATATTATTTTATCATTATTTTATTAATTCAGTTTTCAGTTTGTTTTAATATTTTATTACCAAAATCATAATTTTAATATTTTGGTTCGATTTGAAACGGAATTATTAATCATCAAAACTGATTTTTTTGAACCGAATTGAATCGGTTCAATTTTATATTCAATTTGAACCGTACTACGAACCGCTCAAGATAAACCTAATGCATCGGAAAACGCAAATAATGGATAGACAGCGGCCCAAGTAGGACTAGGAAGTGGAGTACCTTTCAAGGAAAAAGGCGAACGGAGCGATGGCGGCTGTTGCGAAAATCTGGCGGTAAGTGACGAGCACGTAGGGCGTCATGCCAGAATCCATGGCCGCCTTGGAGAATATGTTCATGCCGGCATATCCCAGCTGCACCAACACCATGGCCGCGAACGGCATGTACTCCTCCTTCCACCACCCTATCTTCATCACTTGTACAGAGAACAAGAATCACAACATGTGGCATCGCTGAAGGTTTGGAAATAATGCGGTCAGTTTTTGGGGCAGGAAGTATACCTGATTTTGGAGCTCCATAGCTGCAAATTAATGCCGGGTTGAATATGGTCGGCTTCGGCTTGAAGCTCGTACCGACGGCGGCGGCGGCAGCGGCAGCGACAGTGGTGCAGCTTGGGTGCCGCAACAGCAGGAGAATTCAGAGAAGAAGTAAGTGGGTGGAGCTTCGTAGATGGCTGGAGAAGAAGAGCTGAGTTGGGGCAGCGTGACGACAGGCTCGGATAGAAGACTAGAGATTTAGTGGGGGTTGGGAAAATTAAACTTCTCATCTTTCTTGTTACACTAAATTATCACGCAAGTGAGATAGTGGGCATTAATTTTCTTATGTTCAGTTTTTTATAGTTTTTTTTAATAACATTATCATTAAAGATATAATAATAGGATCTATTTAGTGATTGGAGTATCGAAGATATTCATTATCTTCTTTTTTTTCATACTTTATCATTTGTCATAAAATTTCATAATTCTTGAAATTAATATAATTTTTCTCATTGTCTTAATTAATTCCCCTTGTTATATTATATTCATCTCTAGAATTTAGAGAGATTATATTAAGAACATCTTATTACATTAATTTTATTATCTCCACTTCTTGTACATTTTCCCACAAGCCTCCATAACTTATATATAATGATTGAATAACGTAAGATATTCCATTATCATCGAGTCTTATGTAATAGTATAAAGACAAATCAAACTTCATACCGAGACAATAAGTAATCGTAAAAATAGGACGACACTGATACAAAACTCACGTGTATTTCAACGTCCAGATAAAATACACTCGTCTAATTTCACGTGAATATTCCCCAACTCAAATTCAAACATCTTCTTAAGACGAAGAACTAACGTTGTCTCCGCCCCTTTCAGATTTAGAGGCCGCCACATCTCCATCTTTGGGTGTCTGTTGTTCTTCAGCCTCTACTTTTTTTACCCCACAGAACTGTATACAGTCCTGCGACGATAAGAACGGATCCCAACACCCTGAACAAGGCAAAATAAAAAAATAATAACACACACAAAAGGGCGAGGATAAGCTAAAGATTTACCTTGGTAAATCATGTCAACTCACGTTCCAACATAAAATTGTTCTCCGAGTAAGGCCCAACTTAGTACTGCCACGATAACTAGCAAGAGCGGATTAAAGATCGCGACGTACAAGGGTCCTCTCTTTCCCGCTACCCAGGACATCAACCAAAATCCTATAGCAGATGGCACAATGGCCTGCACAAAAGTTTCCGGATGTTTTTTCATTAGCATTTGTGATACGTTTTTGTCTGGTTAATAAAGACTGATTTGAACAACATACATACCGCATACAGAATTAAAAAAAGACGAATAGGTGACTTCAGTGACCAGTCTGTTGGTTTGCGGTTCACGATCCCCGAAACAAGCACGGGGGAATATGGACCAGAAGCACATCAACCGGGTAGTTCTGACTCAGCTTTGTCTGTAAATACAATACAAATTAAGTAAAATTATATGTAGGAATCTCACAGCCATTAGGCTCTACAAATATATGTGGAGTGACATCTTGCCTGAACCATGAGCCAAAAGGCCCAAGACACACAACTGCCGATAACCAACATAGGTCCTAAAAAAGTCGAGCTATGGGCAGAATCTTCTTTCACTGCCGCCTCTACAAAAGTCCAATGTATCCCTGACTGAGGAACGTGAAGGCGAGGCCCGTGATAGAAGGACAACACCATAGCCCCGCCCACGCACACAATTGTTCCAAACACCTTTGCCTGCCCTGCCCGTTCCCCAATCTTCAACTTCTCCATTCTACAGAGTCAAAGGTAAGAAGCTAAGAAAGCCAAAAGAAAAGCGCATCATACGAGCTTCTGAGTAACTAATTACCCAACAAAAATTCCAACTATGTATGTGATTGCTGGGAATGTGTTGTCCGCAGCACTAGCAATGGTCGGAGTGGTGTCCGATAAAGAAGAGGAACATGTTCACCGTCGCCCTGAATTTCTCAGCAGTTCCTTAGTACAAAATGTGACTCATTCAGCACAGAAAGTTCAAAATTTGAGTAACTTTACCCAAAAAATGAGCAGAAAATTGACTGATACAGAATTTTGGGAGTCATCTTTGGGCGTTTTTTCCTGCAAAAACATGAACAATATAACATGAGAGTTCAAAACTAAAGAATTGAAATCCCTCTAGGTTTCAAAAAACTAAGCTGGTATTATTACTACTAGCACGGGTAGGAAGTACCCAGGGCCGGCCCTGAAGCTTGGGCCATGTGGGCGCAGGCCCAGGGCCCAGCTTTGGTGAAGGTTAAGTTTAATTCTTCAAGGGGCCCATAAAAAAAATTTAAAAAACAAAAATGATCAGAATCGAACCCACGCACACATAGTTAATTGACAAACTATTAAACCAATTACGTTAACTAAATAAGATGAATCTTTTCAATATGGAAAATATATAACACTTGATAACAGGGGGCCCATTTTTAAATTTCGCCCGGGGCCCAGAAAAACTCAGGACCGGGCCTGGAAGTACCTCTCGAGGAAAAAGGCGAATGGAGCGAGGACCACTGTCGCAAAAATCTGACGGTAAGTGACGAGCACGTAGGGAGTCATGCCAGCATCCATGGCAGCCTTGGAGAATACGTTCATGCCCGCATATCCCAGTTGGACCAACACCATGGCCACGAACGGCAAGTACTCCTCCTTCCACCAAACCATCCCCATAACTAAGGCGTTTCCAGAATCGGTTCATGTTTTATTGTTTAGGCTGTGTTTGGAAGAAATGTGATTCGGGGCAGGACGTACCTTAAGTGTGGAGTTTTACAGCCGAAAATGCCCAACACACAGGTTGAAAATCTTCGGCTTGAAGCTCGTATCAGTGAGGAGTAACGATCTGAATACACATGAAAATAGAATAAAACCCATGCTCCTTCTTCTGTCATATGTAGAGTAGAGACTACGCGTGATAATGGATGCTATGTATATGTCATGACAAGTGAAAACTGACAATAACTCACTATATATTACATTCGAGTATTGAACCTGACAGCAAAGCAACGGCCCTCCCTCACTTATTTCCGGTTTGATCAGCTTCTTCACATCTCATTATCTTCGTTCATAACCACTAATCATAGGAGAACGACAGGCTATCTGAATGAATTTCATCATATATATATATTATATCGAGGGTTCGAGTTTGTATTTCACTCTTTTAAAGTAGAACCAGTAAGCAACAAAAAAAAATACAAAACATTTATTCAAGTTCCATTCTTTCTCTCTGTTAGTATTGTCATTATTTGAGACACGTGGATCCTATTTTATTTTAACAATTTGTATGGGTCGTGTATGGACCCATAATTATTGAGCAAAAAAAATGTCGCCAGTCATAGATGGTGAGCTGTATTTCCTCCCTCATCTTTTGTAAGCGTAATTTGCTCATCTCATTTATCACATTTTTGTAAGATAGTTCGTGTCTTATGAGATGATTATGTATTTGATACTAACATTTTTGTAACCACTAATTATGGGTCGAACTAATCTTTTTTATGTATGAATGATCTAAGGCGAAGGCGCCGCAGGTTGTTGGGATCATCTGACTCATGACATTGTAGTAAATAAAATAGGTTATTTTGGAAAACAAACTAAAATAAAGGCGAGAAAGGAAAATAAGCTTTTGAAAGAGATCAATCCAAAGAAAAAATAATCTAAATATGAATGGGTAAATACGAGATCCGATAATAATACACATACAAAATAAAAGTTAGCATTATAGTACCCTTAGCCTATGTTTGATAGTCCGGATTAATAGTCGGTTAGGATAATTAGTAATAGTCTAACGTGTTTGGTTGCAAATAGGATAAGTATTAATAATCCCAATAGATAAATTTTAGCTTTAAACATCAGAATTATTTATCTCTCCAAATTAGGTGGGATTATTTATCCGTTACTATTAATAACAGGACAACTATCAAACGTACCCTTATAGGATAACCGAATTGATATTGTTATGTCATCACAGTTCACTTTGATCAGAGATTTTGTGACATCAATGGGTCGTTATGTAAAATTAAAAGTTAGATATTGAAATTTATATGAAAATTTGAATAAAAGCAATAGTTGGTTCACATCTGATCAATGATTGGTTTTTTTATAACTCTCTTTTTAAACATCTTGATATTTTATTTTGTTATCATTTTCACATTTTTAAAATTAAAAATTATGATAAAAATATAAACTTATTTTCAAATATATTTTGTTTATTCATTTGTAGCATGAGATATAGTATAAAATAAAAAAAAGTACGACTTGATTGAAGAATTAGCACGTGTAAATTATATTTATGATAATTTTAAGGGGAAAGTACGAAAAGGGGGTTCGTACTATCCTCACTTGCAAATTAAGGGCATTACTATCCTTAATTTGTAATTCGGAGGTATTTCTGTTTTCGGCCCCCAATCTGTAATAACATTATATTCAATTACATCCAATATAATTTTATTAATTCCAAACACGCCCCTATTTGATTTTTGGCCGTAACTGTAACTGGCAGCTGCGCCCAAGGTGGCTGAAGTAGATCTGGAACTACTCGTATCTTGACCAGCGAGGAGCGGAGTTAGTTGAGGGCGAGGCAGAAACGATGGGGGAAATCGGTGGGGGTGGAGGAAAAGGGGTGGCGGTTGCGCAGTGGGGGGAATCGAAGGTAGAACCAGTTTGATGAGGATGAGCGTTTGGAGAGTACGACACTCTCCTGGTCAGAGAAGGCGCATTTGGGACCGGATTCAGGCCTGCGGGCTGAGTTGGATGAAGATGGGGCTGCTTTCCTGGTGACTGAGTTTGATGAGGATGATCGTTTGGTGGTCTTCCGGCTGCTTCCTCCCACTGTGCTGATTTTTTGCTCTTCCACCTTCGGCATACTCACCTCCCTATCTTCCTAATGACTGAGTTTGATGAAGATGACGATCTTCTGCTCTTCCACCTTCGGCATACTCACCTCCCTCATCGCCGCCGCCGCCGGCGTCCAAGGCCAAGTGTATCCGTCGCTCTTCATCACCACTGTGCTGATTTTCTTGTCCGTGCTGGTGTTTAATGTGATCGGAGCTGCCATGGGCGGCACCAGCTTTAACCCTACTGGCACTGCTTCCTTCTATGCTGCTGGTTTGAGCACTGACTCGCTCATCTCCCTCTTCGTTCGATTTCCTGCTCAGGTAAAGGAACTCATATTCGAGCGCTTTTCATCAATTTGCCTCCTATTTTCATCTATTTTTTGTTGGTTCATCTGGAGACTGAATTGGGGTTGTTGTCATGTGAAGTGTATTGTTGGATTTTCTAGAAGGTAGTACCAAAAAAAAGCAGATAGGGTTATGCTTAGAATGCTACTCAGTTTTGTATGGACTAATGTTGGATGCTTGGCTATGAGCAGGCTGCTGGTGCCGTAGGTGGTGTATTGGCGATGAAAGAGTTGATACCGGCTAAGTACCAGCACATGGTGGGGGGTCCTTACTTGAAAGTTGACTTGCGTACTGGGGCAATTGCCGAAGGAGTGCTGACCTTTGTGATTAGCTTCATTGTTCTATTCATTATTTTTAGAGGTCCTCGTAATGAACTGCTAAAGATATAGCTGCTGGCAATGTCCACCGTAGCTTTGATTGTTACTGATTCTACCTTCATTGGCCCTTCACATAAGAGGACGGGATGGTGACGATCGGGTAGGTTGACGGGTGTGGGCAGGTTAGGCCGGAGCCTGGTTAGCTGCAGAAGGCGGTGGCAGAGGAGGAGATGGTGATGTTGCAGATTGGATAGCGGAGGGCAGCGGAGGACGTACGCCGCCGTGGACGGTGGCGAGTGAGTCCCCATTACTTTGTATATGTGATAGGGGCGTTTTTGGAATTAATAAAATTATATTGGATGTAATTGAATATAATGTTATTACAGACTGAGGGCCAAAAACAGAAATACCTCCGAATTACAAATTAAGGATAGTAATGCCCTTAATTTGCAAGTGAGAATAGTACGAACCCCCTTTTCGTACTTTCCCCTAATTTTAATCATCGGACGACATAAAATCTGATTGATTTAGATGCTAAATTGTCAATAAATGAATCAGAATTTTCAGATTACGATTAAGAGAAAATAGATAAAAAGTCAGTCAAATCAATACTTAATGTAGTAAAATACCACCTCCTCCGACAAGAATAATAAAACGACACCTAATTTGGCGTTAAAATATAAAATCAATGATTCAAATCCGGGTGACACTAATTTGATGTTAAACATGTATATAATTGGAGAGTTTTAAATGGGGAATTATAGCGCAATACCCTTCTTCAATTTTTAAATCGGCAAGGACTCAATTTTGTCGGTCACTTTAATGCAAAATTCAAGCAGCTCCAAATGATTTTTAATATTCATTCTAAATCTGACATGTGTATAATAATTAAATTAGTAAATTCAAATTTGTATCGTCACCCCTGTTATAAGGGGGAATCATCATTATTTTTGAATAAAACCACCGTAATTTTGGATGGTTGTATACTACTATATGGGATGAGGTTCCTTTTTTTTTATCATACTGAAGCAAAATATGAAAATGTTTAATTTTCTCGCCTTTGCCAAGACCCAAATTACGCATCCATCACTAATAAATTATCGCATATGCCACCGGACCAATCACCATTTTTAAGTAATATTCAAATAAATAATATATATAAATTTAATTAATTACTTTAAAAAATATAGGCTTGCTTCAAAAAACTGTATTTTTATGTTGAAATTTACAGAAAAACGCATCTTTATTAAAAAAATTATTTTCATGCCTTAATGTTATTTATAAAAAATAAATTATATAAAATTTTATGTATAAGCACTTTTTTAACTCACTTAAAGATTCCTAAAATGATTGCTCGAATTCACTTTAAAAAGAGTTTAACTCGAACTAGGAAAAATTTTCACCTATGTTTTCATGATAAGATTTTATTGGTATAATTTGTATTGTTTTTCGTTTTGGAGTTCTGTCATATAATTTAATAATCGAACATAGTCACTATTTTTTTTATGAATCAAATAACTCATTGAAATCATTTTATGCAATTCATAAGATAATAAAAGAATACTTTTTACTTTTTACTGAAAAATAGACTTATGTTAGATATGTTAAATAAATTTTTTTCACATACATTATTTAAGTGTCCTTTTTTTTTTGTCCCGCCCAAAACTCGCTCAGTAGCAAACCGATCGTGCTTGTTCCCAAAATCTTTCTAGCATTGTCAATCGGCTTTTTTTTAATACATTCATATGTCAAGTCATGTGACTTGCTGTGTGAGGGCCTGAGGGGAGTTGAAGAACATTGTGACGAGTAGTCAAAGACATATAGTGGAAGCATTTTCCGGTCTTTATTTCCCGTTAGTTTGTGGGTATATCACACATCAACTTATATCACAAAACTTAAAGTGAGACAAGAAAGCATCTTTCCCATAGAAGATTTTGCAGCCATGGACACGTAATCCTATTTGATGACCAAGACTTTAAAAAAATTTCTTCATGTTATGTATTTTTTTAAAAAATTTGTGTCTGGAGAATCTCATATATCAATCATATGCTCATTTTATTATTATGCTTACCATTCACATATGAATATCTAATTCGGTATGAGAAGTACATCCAAGATCTGGAGCCACCGATTTCTATTGTCGCGCACAATTTATTGCTGAGATTTCCTTAAATTCTTACTCATTAACATCTTTCTCCATCGAATTTTGAGATTTAAACCACATAGAAGGATTGACTTCAGAGGGCATAAACTGTTGTTCATCAAATACACCTATGAAAGTTGACCACACCTCTACTTCGTGCAAATTCAGCGCCATGTAAAATCAACATACATTGGACGGCGTTTTCTAAAAGCGCCATATAAAATCTTGAAAGACATTATGCAACGCTTTTAAATTAAAAACGTCATATATTGTCAGAAGGCCACAAATCACGTTCCACATCAGGTCGAAGTGATTCGTAACCTAATACAAACCTCTCCGCAAACCTTCCATGGGGATGCCGTTAGATAAATAAACGAGATGACTTTTTCGATTTTTATGTTTGGTTATGATTCGGAATACATGAGAGAGAATAACAGAGCTGGTAAAAAAAAAGATTTTTTGGGATGCTGATAAAAGATAATGTAATATATAATAAATAAAATTATTCTGGTTACATTTAGGTAAAGTTACTGTAATAAAAATAAAAAAATATTTTTTCATTTTTAAGATGATTAAAAATCATAAAATATAAATGTTCATATATTTTTCGTATTCGGCAGATTTTTTTATCTAATCTAGATATGAAAGTGTGGATGAATGAAAGCTGTTCCAAAACCTCGTCCTTGGATTTACTAACATTTGGTCAGCAACTGCAATTATCAAACTCGAAATCAGGTGCTTCGTTCAATTTCGAAACCGACATGTGTCATTTTGATCAATCACTTTTCGCATTTAAAAAATAAAATAAAAATTTCAAAACTAACGTTGAAGTATTTCACAAACACTATTCATCCAAAAAAATTTCCTGCAAACAAACAATCTGATGTATCATATCTCAGTCCCAAAATTTTTTCAAATTACAATTTCATTTAACATTTTAGTTATCTTCTTGTTATGATTAGCGTATTTGTCATTTTTTATTCGATTTTTGATGGTGACTTTGTTCTTTGTAGGGCTGATTTTTATTGTAATTTTTGTTACTTGTTCAGTTTCTGATTTCATTTCGATTGTGTTTGGTTTAGGAAAAATTGTAGGGAAAAGAAAATTTGATGGAAAGTGAAATTCATCATGTATTCCATCTTATTTTCCTTTGTTTGGTTAAAAATAGAAAATTTGAAGGAAAGTTTCAAAACTCCTTTTAATTTTTCTTAACTTTCCTTCTAACTTTCCACATAATTTTCTTTTTCTCATATTTTTCATCTAAACCAAACATTGACTTTTACTAATTTTCCTCCATATTTTCCTCTCCACTAAATGTTCCCTAAACCAAACACAGTTTTCAAGTGAAGAATGAGAAGTGATGAGGATGGTTTGGTGGAAGGAGTGCCTGCCGTTCGTGGCCATGGTGTTGGTGCAGCTGGGATATGCAGGCATGAACATATTCTCAAAAGCGGCTATGGAAGCTGGCATGACTCCCAATGTGCTCGTCACTTACCGTCAGATTTTGGCAACGGCTGACATCGACGCTCCATTCGCCTTTTTTTATCGAGAGGTACTTTCCTGCCGCCGGTGCTACTGATACAAGCTTATTTTTTTCTAACAGTAGAGGGACTTTTATCCTTAGTTTCAAACTTTAATGTTATTTTGATCATGTTTACAGAAAAAATCGACCGAATATGACATGGAAATTCTGCATCAGTCGATTTTCTGGTCTTTTTTGTGGGTAAAGTTAGCTTTAGCTACACTACCCCATATGATCAAATTTTGATTTTTTTTGTACTAAGAGATTGTTGATAAGTTCAGGGCGACGTTGAATGTGTTCTTCTACTTTATCAGACTTGAGTATACCACTCAGACCATCACCTGCGCTGCGAACAATACATTCCCGGCAATCACATACATCGTTGGAATTTTGGTTTGGTAATTAATTACTCAGAAGCTCCTATGATGCGCTCTTTCTTAGCATGTTGCCTTTATGTCTGTAGAATGGAGAAGTTGAAGATTAGAGAGCGTGCAGGGCAAACAAAGGTGTTCAGAACAATTGTGTGTGTGGGCGGGGCTATGGTGCTGTCTTTATATCACGGGCCTCGCCTTCACATTCCTCAGCCAGGGATGCACTGGATATTTGTAGGGGCGATAGCCAAAGAAGATTCTGGTTTTGGCATAGCTCGACTTTTTTAGGATCTCTGTTAGTTATCAGCAGTGAGAGGCAAGATCTTACTTCATATATATTTGTAGAGCTTAAATGTTGTGAGATTCCTCCATATAACTTTATTTAGTTTGTACTATGTTTACAGACAAAGTTGAGCCAAAACTACCCGATTCCTTGCACCAACACCACATTGATGTGCTTCTGGTCTATATTTTCATCTGTTCTTACTTCGGGGATCATAAACCCCAAACCAGATGACTGGTCACTGAAGTCACTCATTCGTCTTGTTTCAGTTCTTTATGCGGTACGTATATCTTTAATATCAATGATTACTAACCAAACAAAAATGTATCACAAATGCTAATGAGAAATTTTTTGTCTCGTTAATAATGACTTATGTTAGAGACATGTACCCCATAAAGAACTGAAACAAGCCGAATGGGTGATTTCAGTGACCGGTCAACTGATTTGCCGTTCATAATCCCTGAAACAAGCACCGATGGGAATATAAACCAGAAGCACATCAATGTGGTGTTGGTGAAAGGAACTATGTAATTCTGACTCATCTTTGTCCGTAAACATAATACCAACCAAGTAAAAATATATGGAGGAATCTCGTAGCCATTAGGCTCTACAAATAAATATGGAGTAAGATCTTGTCCGAACCATGAGCCAAAAAGCCCGAGACACATAGCTGCCGATAACCAACAAAGGTCCAAAAACATTGAGCTATGGCCAGAATCAGAACCTTCTTTCGCTGTCGCATTTACAAATGTCCAGTGAATCCCTGGCTGAGTAACGTGAAGGCGAGGCCCGTGATAGAAGGATAGGACCATAGCCCAGCGTGGGCGCACAGTTGTTTTGAACACCTTTGCTGGCCCTGCACGCTCCCTAATCTTCAACTTCTCCGTTCTACATACACAAAGGAAACATGTTCAGAAAGTCAAAAAAAGAGCGCATCATCGGAGCTTCTGAGTAATTTACTACCCAACCGAAATTCCAATTATATATGTGATTGCTGGGAATGTGTTGTCCGCAGTGTAGGCGATGGTCGAAGTGGTATATTCAAGTCCGATAAAGTAGAGAAACACGTTCACGGTCGCCCTGAACTTCTCAAAAAAAATTTAGTACAAAAAAAATTCATACTTTGATCACACAGGGTAGTATAGCTAAAGCTAGCTTTACCCAAAAGTTGAATAGAAAATCAACTGATACAGAATTTCCCATGTCATATTCGGCCGTTTTTTTTCTGCAAACATGATCAAAATAACATAAGAGATTGAAACTAACCATAAAAGTCTCTCTGCTGTTCAAAAAATTAGGATGGAATGAGTAGGACTGGTGGAGGGGAAGTACCTCTCGAGGAAAAAGGTGAACGGAGCGATGGCGGCCGTTGTGAAAATCTGACGGTAAGTGACGAGCACGTAGGGAGTCATGCCAGCATCCATGGCGGCCTTGGAGAATATGTTCATGCCTGCATATCCCAGCTGCACCAACACCATGGCCACGAACGGCAAGTACCTCTTCCTTCCACCAAACCATCCCCATAACTTGTACAAAGAACCACAAGAATCACAACATGTGTCATCGCTAAAAGGTTTGGAAGGAATGCGGCCAGTTTTTCAGGCAGGAAGTACCTGATTTTTCGAGTTCTATAGCTGCAAATGTTGGGTTGAAAATCGTCGGCTTCGGCTTGAAGCTCGTACCGACGGCGGCGGTGCAGCTTGGGTGCTGCAACAGCAGGAGAATTCGGAGAAGAAATAAGTGGGTGGAGCTTTGAAGATGGTTGGAGAAGAAGAGCTGCTGAGTTGGGGCAGCGTGACGACAGCCTCGGATAGAAGAGACCATAAAATTTCACAATTTTTCCTCATTAAGAGCAACCTCACAGCTCACTATGTATGTTGACAATATATCGAGAGCACGAGTACATAAAACAAACAAATTTCATACCGACAAGAAGCAATGATGATAAAAATAGGACGACACTGACATTACATGAATTTCATCGTCCAAATAAAATACACTCATCTAATTTTACGGAGGTTCGGGTATGTATTTCACACGAAATTTTTGGATGTGCTGTATCTACCACGTGCCGGTTGACATTATCAATGGAGGGTCGCCACGTGACGCGTTGAAAAAATCAAAATTACACGTGACGATTTATCATTCATTTGAAATTAATTTTGATTTTTGAACGTGGCACGTGACGACTCTATATTGATGACGTGGTGACCCAAGAATCACTCATTAAAGCATAACAAGTAATCAAACAATGTACTAGTCCTTTCATTTTCTCACTATTGGTATTAAGCATTATTGAGACAAGGGAATCTTCAAAGCCCAAACAAAATAGAACCATGTAACTTTGGGGACGAAATTGTGATTTCATGCCTTCAACTTACGCTATAAAAGCAGAACAACCAAGCACACAAAAATCATATCCTCAACTTTTTCTTCTTCTCTATTGGTAACATAATTATTGAGCAACGTGAATTCACAACACCCAACTAAAATAGAGTATTATTATTGAGCCACATGTATTTCAACACGCAAAAAAAATAGAATCATATAACTTTTTACAAGCAAATAAAATAGAACCATATAACTTTGCGGATAAAATAACGGTTTCATGTCTTATTTTTATGCTATTAAAGCATTATAGAAAGTAAGAAAATCATTCCCCTCAACTTTTTGTTCTTTCTCCCTCATTGAATCCATCCTATTTTTCCTTGTTTGGTTGAAATGATGGAAAAATGCTAAAACAAATTTTATTTTAAACAATTTTTTCTTCCTATTTTTCCTACAAACTTTCCTTCTCATTTCCTACCAATTTTCGTTCTTATTTTCACTAAATTTTTCTTTCTACTAAATTTTCCCTAAACCAAACCTAGTTAGGAAAACTAAATTTCTATCTTCAAGAATTTGGCGAAGAGTAATAAAAAGTGGGTGGAGCTTTGAAGGTGGCGGAAAAAAAAAGAGGGGATGAGTTTGGATCGGACAAATGACTCGAGATTTAGGCTGTTTTTGATTTGAGGAAAGGAATGTTAGAGGAAAAATGATTCTTTATAAAAATTTATTTTATTTTACTTTTGTTTGGTTTGAAGTAGAAAATTTTGTAAAAAGTACTAAAACATTCTTTGATTTAAATAAAATTTTCATCTAATTTTTTATTTAATTTTTCATCCTTAATTTCTCTAAACTAAACAAAAGATTCATTCTAATTTTTCCTGACTTTTTTTCCCGGCAAATGTTTCCTAAACTAAACACATCGATTGATTAGGAAAATAAAATTTCTTATCTTCCGTGATTCACTGTATTAATATGGCATACGTGAGATAATGATGAAATGACGATGGGAATCATTAACTTTCCTATGTACACCTTTTATAGTTTTTTTTTTTATTAATGTCACAAATTTACACATTTTACAGATAATGATAGCATCTTAACAGTGATTGGGTTACCAGTGATCCTCCATTATCTTCTCATATTATGGAGTAAGAGTATTACATTATAATTGGCCATAACATTTCTTAATTCATCAAACTAATATAATTTCTCTCATTTAATTGACTCATTATCTTAAAAAAAAAAAACATGTGAATGTCATATGGGAACACATTCTATTAATTTTCTAATCTACACCCTTTTATACTTTTCATCACAAATGTCCATAATCTAAATTAATGTGATGAGATTTTTTACAATGTAGAGATTAAGTTATAATTATCCTAGTGTCTAAAAAAGTAATATTTTTTAATAGTAATCATTTAATGTTATATTGAGATAATTTCGTGCCCAGGATTGTTTAGGATGTATTGTTTAAGGGGATTTCTGACGGATCTAGCTATTCACATTTTAAGCAGTTGTGTATCAATCTACAACACCAAAGCATACTAGTTTTGTAAATAATAAAAATTAAATTTTTTATTTCCATTACAATTGTAGAATTATTTGATGTTAATTTTTTTTCCTTTGTAGCTAAAATCTCTTCTGCACACATGTCGCACTGACCTGGGGAGAGCCATGCGGTGAAGAAAATTGTAAATGATCCTTCCCACACTTGTCACACTAACTTGAGCCAGCTGACCAAGAGTGCATGATTGAAGATTGATCACAGAGAAAAATATATACCTCCAGATCATAGTGTATTAAATACACATTTTTATATGAATTGTATATTTATTTTGTTAACTGAATTTTTATTTTTTTTGTTCATATTTTTCAAAGAAAGTACGTGCATCTAGGAGTAGGGCGTTAGATGAAGTTTTACCGGAGCACATGCCCGAAAGAAGAGGAGGATGCTCAAGTTGAAGGCGCTGAGGTGACCGATCTATCTCAAGTCACTCAGACGTATCATGTTGAAGTTTAAGAGAGGAGGTTGAGAAAATCAAAACGCCCTTGGAAGACACTTTCTTACACACTGACACCACAAAAGAAAGATTAGTAGCTGGTTTTGAATTTGTCGGACGTATGAATGATGATTTTTAAAATTTTATTGATTTATGTTAGGACGACGTTTCTATTGCTTTTATTGATTTATTTATATTATTAGTTGGAATTGGTTTGCTGTTGCATTGATGGTGTTGTGGATGGAGAGATTTTTGCAAATGGAAAAGATTGTATTTGTGCAGGAATGTTAGTTTTTGGCTTCTTGAAATGTCGATATGTGCAAGTGGGATATCTTGAAAACAAACGGCTAAGAGAAAATTTTCACTAAAAATCACAATCTATAATTCCAATTTTCTCTTCAACGAAATCTGCCATCACAGAGAGCGGTTTGCAAGCGAATTGGGATCATAAATTGGAAGGAGTGCCTGCCGTTCGTGGCCATGGTGTTGGTGCAGCTGGGATATGCAGGCATGAATATATTCTCCAAGGCGGTCCGATCCTGCTCAATTATAGGGCGTCCAAACATCGGCTACGTAGATCGGGATAGGTATAGGTAGGCGGCACAATCTGTTCCAGTGAAGGACATCGGAGCGTGACCCAAACCGCTGGATCGAATCGATTTTGGTTCGGTTCTGAATCAAATTGATTTATTTTAGTTCGATTTGATCTAAAATCAAAAACTGTTGACACGTTTTTTTTCTACTTAATAATGATATAAACTCATAAAAAATTTATTTTCGTTATTTGTAATATCATTATTTATTAAATAGTACAGTAACAAATTTTGACTATTAATAGAAAAGAAATACTAAACATATATTAACTTTCTTATTATTTTACTAATTCAGTTTCGGTTAGATTGAAACGTAAATAACCAAAATTGATAATACAATCATAATAATTTTGATATTACACTTCGGTTTGACAACCAAACTATAAACATCAAAACCGAATTAAATCAGTTCGTTAAATTTTTGGTTTGGAACCCTATTGGGCCGGTAATGCATCGATGCTGAAAATGTAAGCCCAATAACGAACTCATTTTCTTTGTTTGATTTGTTCCAAATTGATATTGTCAATGCATGGTTTTAAATCGCAAAGACCAATAATCTCAAAGTGTTTCGAATTAATTCGTATGGATTTTCAATATATTGACCACGACGATTAAATTATCATACAACCGATTTTAATTATTTTTCTTATTTATATAGCTTATGAATTTCCATTTTTGAAACTAAGGAATAATCACTTTGCACATGTATTCTAGTGATGCTACAGTACTTTTCGTCACAAATCATTTCTCTGTTCGTTTATGTTTCCAATTTATTTTCTTCGTTTTATACAATAATAATTTTAATTTTAATTTAATAAGCAAAAATAATTGTGATTATTTTACACAAATCCGATAGAATCGGATAATATCTTATGGCGAAAGTGAATCACACAACAACATCGCAATCACCAACAAGGTGTTGGCCTAGTGGTCTTGGGTGTTGTCTAACAACCCCAAGGTCCTGGATTCAAACCCTGTTGGTACCGCATTTACGCTTAGATACGCTGGAGGTGCGCGTGAACTGGCCCGCAGTAAGTATGGGCGTAACACTATCAAAGTAGAGGGGTGTGCGACCCCTCCCCACCAAGGGAAAATGGGGAACCACTATCGATCCCCTTTTTTTAAAAAAAAAACATCGCAATCTCTGGCCGGATGCAAAAAATTCCTATTTTCCTAGTCAACAGTCAACACACGTCAAGCTGGTGGCACTCTCGTAATTTCAATCCATCTCAAGGGCAATTTCGGTACTCCAAAAAAGCACCCGACCCACGTCAAGCTTGCTTCAGTCACTTTTATTAAACAAATACTCCCTCACTGTCGTCATGTCACTTAATCGAATTTTTTTGTTCATTTTTATTTGTCACAAAATAATTTTCAATGCGTATTTAATGTTAACAACTACATTAAAATGTCAAATATTAATCACTTCATGTCAAATATTCAATAAAAAATACATTCACCACCAGTAATCATCCACCAATTTTACTTTTTGTAAGAATTTTTTTATAAAAATATCAACCACTCATTCATTAAATATGTTCAATCGCTAGCATTAATTTCACATTAATCTAGAGTAATTAGTTGGGCTCCAATTTAAACAGCGCAGCCTCCGCCGCAGCCGTCGCCTCTCACCGTCGCTCTCGCCGTCGCTTCGAGCTTCAATCCGAAGTCTCCTCCTCCGATTATCAACCTCCGGTCAGCATTTGCAGCTCGCAATCTCCAATTTCAGGTACGAAATTGCCTTGTCCTGCTCGATTTCTGTCGTGTTGCATGTCAAGTCAATATTTTCTGCTGCCCTGAAACGTGACAACATTCATTTCAAACCTTCAAAAACAGCGACGCACACGTCTCAATCGGTTGACATCTCAGTTCGCTAATCTCAGCCTCAACGAAGATTTGGGCGTTTAGTGATCAATTCAGCATTTTGGCTAATTTTTAATTATAATTAGTATAAGTATACTGTATAGTGTGAGAATTGAGATAGGATTTAAGGATTAATTTAGCTTTTTAATTATCTTTTAATCATGATTAGTGTTTTCAATGGAAAGTGATTTGAGTCATTTTTTATTATGCTGATTTTGTTCTTTATATGTAACGCTTCTGTTCCTGGTATCATTTTCACCAAGAGATAATCTTCTTGGGTATTTATATGTGAGTTTTGTTCACTGTTCTGGGTTCTGAAATCATTTTGATTGATTCGGCTGAAGCAGGAGGAGTGAGTGAGGATGGGGTGGTGGAAAGAGTGCCTGCCGTTCGCAGCGATGGTCCTGGTCCAGTTGGGATATGCAGGGATGAATATATTCTCCAAGGCAGCCATGGATTCAGGCATGACCCCATATGTGCTGGTTACTTACCGTCAGATTTTCGCCACCGCGGCCATCGCTCCGTTCGCCTTTTTCCTTGAGAGGTACTTCAAGCTTAAACACACAAGTGACTGTGATTGTTTGTTTCGAACATTGATGTTAGTGAAATGTTGTTTTTGATCATTGTTTGCAGGAAAATCCGTCCGAAGATGACACGGAGGGTTCTGTATCAGTCGATTTTCTGCTCATTTTTCGGGTAAAGTCTACGCCGAGATCAAATTTTGAGTCTTTTGTGAATGTTTCCTGTGCTAAGGGGATCTTGAAAAGTGTAGGGCGACGCTAAATGTGTTCCTCTACTTTGTTGGACTTCAGTATACAACTCCGACGATTGCTTGCGCTGCGGACAACACATTCCCAGCAATCACATACATTGTTGGAATTTTTGTTGGGTAATTTTACTTGGACGCCTACGCTACGCTTCTTGATTATTTGATCCATTTTTTCGCCTTATCAGCTTGTTGGGTTTGTGGTTGTAGAATGGAGAAGTTGAAGATTGTGGAACGGGCAGGGCAGGCGAAGGTGTTTGGGACAGTTGTGTGCGTGGGTGGGGCTATGGTGCTGTCATTCTATCACGGGTCGCTTCTTCGAGTCCCTCAGTCAGGAATACACTGGACATTTGTAGAGGGGACAGCGGAGGAAGGTTCCGGCCATCATTCGACTTTTTTAGGACCTCTTTTGGTCATCCGTAGCTGCGTGTCCTGGGCTTTTTGGCTCATGGTTCAGGCAAGATCCCAGTTCTTAAAAACACCTAATGCCTAGGAGATTCTTCCATATAGCTTTCGCAGCAATTGATATCAGTTTGCACTATTTTCACAGACGAAGCTGAGCCAGAACTACCCGGTTCCTTTTACGAACACCACATTGATGTGCTTCTGGTCTATATTCCCGTCGGCGATTGTCTCGGTCATTGTGAACCACAGACCATCTGATTGGTCCCTGAAGTCACCCATTCGACTAGTCTCAGTTCTTTATGCGGTATGTCGTCAAAATCAGTCTTGACCCATCATGCCAAACAACAATGTATCATAAGCACTAATGAGGAAGATGAAATTGGCACAGGCTATAGTGTCGTCTGCTGTAGGATTCTGGTTGATGTCATGGGTTGCCGGAAAGAGAGGACCTCTGTATGTCTCGATCTTCAGTCCACTGCTGCTAGTCATCGTGGCAGTACTTAGCTGGGGTTTGCTCGATGAACAGCTATATGTCGGAACGTAAGCTCAGATTATCTACCCAAGGAAATGGGAGATGTTAGTTTATGCACTCCCTTCTGAGTTTACCCATTTTTTGCCATGTCCAGGGTGTTGGGGTCGGTTCTGATCGTGGCGGGGCTGTACACGGTTTTGTGGGGCAAGAAAGAGGAGATAAGGGAAGAAGCACCCAAAGCTGGAAATGTGTCGACTGCTAGATCTGAAGAGGAGGGAAATGGACTGTAGAGTGCACATTGTTAACCGGGAACTGTCAAGCTGGTAATGAAGTGATGTAAGGTGGTCGAAACAGAAGAGGGTTGATGAAATCTTGCGAGGATTAAACCGCAATAGCCATTTGTAAATGCGTCGATGCTGACAATGTAGGCTCAATCACGAACCTGTTTTCTTTGTGTGACTTTTTTCAATTTCATATTTTCACTGCATTTTTTAAACCTAATGATGCTTCAAATTACTTTGTGGTTAGTTAGTCTGAATTTTCAATCTATTAACAACGATCACCAAATTTATAGATATATTCATACTGAAAATACATCGATTTTGATTTTCTCTTGTTTACATAGCTTATGAATTTTCATTTTTTAAACAAAGTAATAATCACTATGTACATGTCTTCAAGTAATGCCATAACACTTTTAGTCACAATGCATTTTTCTTTTACTGTACAAATCATTCTATCATTATTCGCTCTTTAACACATATTTTAAAAACAAAATAGTTGAAGCAAAATCTCAAAACATGTGAGAATATTGTAAAACACGGCTATTAGTTTTACAAAGTTTCACATTACATCATTGGCCACTGAGTTTGATTTTTTTTTTTGTGACCGGTTCGTTAAATATGTGGATCTCCTACGAAAAATGGCAACATTAGATTGTAGATAATACCTTCTACATATTACCTAATGATATCGCGATCGTATTTTATCACAATCCGCATGGCAACATTCGATTGTAGTTTACATTTTTTTTTATCCGAATCATCAAATTTACATAATATATCGTAAAATAATGACCATTTTCAATATTTCTCTTATCAAATTTCATTAATAATATTGAACTAATATCCTCTTCAACATATTATCGAATAATATCATCTAAATAACTTAAAGGCACCAAATTATCCTCGTACAAACATATTCAAAGGCGTGTCAAACCGCATGGTCGGACACCCCGTGACTGTTTTTCGCCCTTTTCAGTCAATTTGACATGTTTGTCCACTTGTGTGTTTTTCTTTTTCTTACCTTTTCTCCCTTTCCAATGTGTTCGCAAGATTTCTCACTGTCTCCTACTTTTATTTCCCATTTTGCCCCTCTTCTTTACAAGCACCATAGTATCCAGAGGCATACTTAAGCTTTGTTTATTTCTATCTTATACAAGTTACTTTGAAGTGGCCGATTGAGAAATTTTTGAGAGTATTGTGTTTATTATGCGGCAGTCGATTGAAAAATCAAACTGACATATGATGATTTATTATTGGTTTGATTTTTTTTATTTTTTAACGTGATATATGACAAATTTCTATTGATGGTGTCCTTTGCCATGTGATTAACACACTCCAATCAAGAATCACTTATAGCCGATTAAGGCCTTGTTTTATTGCACTTAATGGATTCTATTAAGAGCTGATCTCTTAATATATTAAGCATTAAATGAACCAACTTTTTCTTTATATACTGAATGATTTGTGGTAAAGTCTGATTCATTTCTCATTAATTTTACCTCTTATTCGGTCAGAGGTACCAACAACTTACAAAAAATAATAATAATTAAACCTAATTCCCATCTCCCGTCTCCAAACCGACTCTCCTTCGAGCGAAAATTCACCTTCGAGCAACGTGGTCATCGACTCAAGCAGACTCAATCGTCCGACAGCCTCCTTCTAGCGACGAGGGTCTGATCTCCACCGCTCATTCTTACAATCTACCGAAGCTCTTTCGTTAAAATATTAAAAGTGCCTCAAATTATCATTGGTTTTTCACTTGCAATTTGAACGGTCAAAATTGTCAAAAAGGTTGCATAAATTTATTTATTTTTGTAAATTAGAATGTAATAAGATTTATTGAGATTGATATATTTGATAAAATTAATTTTATTAAATTTGTGGTAATTAGGATACACGGATTAGTTTGATGGTATTGGCCTAATCATGCAATAAAAGTATATAAAGAATAAATGTATTTTTTACATATGTAACAGGGGTATTTTGGTCATAGGATGAGAAGCTCAGACCGTAGAGTACAATAATGGCTAGTTATGGAGGTCTGATGATGTGATCGTCGTCAGTGAAGAGATTACTGCGGTCCGTGCTGCCAGTCTGGTCAGCTGGCAGTGCCTCCAAGATTCCCAACTGATCCACCAGCAAGCAACAATGACTCGGCTATCAAGCTCTGCATGAATCTGAAGATGATGATGATGACGACAGCAATGGCCCTCACTCGCCCCTTCCCCACGCTCGCTCGCTTTCTGTCTTTATTTCGTTGTTAAAATCTCTGCATCACCAAACTGCAGCCACTCTCGTTCTTGCTCGCTCGCTCGCTCTCACTCATATTAATATGGGTTTGATCAGCTTCATCACATCTCATCATCATCAGCATAACCTGCTGCCGGGATTGCTCCTTGAGAATGTCTGTGGATTCTTCAGCCAGCAAGCCCTCACTTTTGATGATCTGGGTCTGCTTCAATTCTTGTTTTTCTGATTGCCCAGATGTAGCATTTGCTCACATTAGCGACAGTTGTGTTGCTCGATCTGCCCATATTGAAAAGTTCCAATCTTGAACTGTTTGAACTGGATTTGGAAACATGATTGACTAAGTCAAACTTCAGCGACTTGTGTGTACTTCTCAGCATTATGTTTGGTTGTGGTTTCACATCAGGAAATTGCAGTCCCAAAGCATGTTTGTCCGCTGATTACGTTTGTCAACCACAGCGAGTCTGTCACTCTTTCTCAAGTTTTTCGTGTTTACTTATGGTGTGTTTGGTTTTAGAAAAAAAAATTGAAAAAAAAATGAGAGGGAAAAGAATTTCTTATTTTATTTTATTTAATTAGAGATAAAAATTTATTAGAAAATTTTCGAACCCTCTTTATTTTATTAAAATTTTTCGTGCCCGTTTTTCGTTAAATTTTCATTTTCCTTAATATTTGAAACCAAACACAGCCTTACAGTCCAAGTCAAGCTGGAGTAGTCTTCACGTAGCCATACCGTGACTCATACTCAGGAGAATTTGTGGATCAGTCATCTGCTGAGTTTCCAATGGCAAGCTTATTTTAATTTTTTTTCCTCGAGCATTTTCACCCTCGGTGAGTTTCCAATGGCTGCAGGTGCGAGATGGTCTTAGCGGGGACGGTTCAATTTCAGGATTCGACTCCGACTCGGCCTGCTCAGGAGGCGTCATGCCACTCCCAAACCTGTTCAAAAGCCAGACGGCGTGCTCCGCCGCCAACAAACTGCGCGGCAGCCAGCAGGACCGCATCATCAGTTTGGTGGTCGGAGACGCAGCTGGTCGCTCTGGTGCAGACGTCGAGAAGGGAAGTCCAGATGCTTCCACGGAAGATGAAGTTCTCGGGATCGCCGAATGCAGCAAATGCCTTCCAACTGTATGTCACACTCTCATAAATGGAACCGTTTAATTTGGTTTGATTTGAATTGGTAGTAAAAATTGACAGATAATTCAATTTTGTTTAATTAAATCGAATCCAATCAAATCATTTCACTATATTTTAAATTTATTGTGATCTCAAGAATCCAATCAAACTGCTGCTAGGATAATTATTAATTTGAGAACCAATCAACAAATTATAAGTGTTTTAATATATAGTTAATATTATCAATTTAATTAAAATCACCTTATTTTTGTGAAAACCACCCTTAATTTTGATAAAACCACCCAGATTTTTTACTTGTTGTAAATTAGTACACCGGATAAAAGTCTCAAATTTAATTAAATATATAGTATATAAAAGTCTCATATTTATATAAAATAATAAATAAAATTCATAAAAAATTTAATTCAACGAGTCTAACCATATGACTTGATATAATTTGATTTTTTTTTTTTCAAACCGATTAACAACAATTCGATTTGAATTTTTACTTAAAAACCGAACCAACTAGAGACTCTCTCATATGACACAAAGCATGGCATGATTTTTGGGACGATTTTTGCTGATATGTGATCTTGGGCAGCATGTTCGGAAGGCGCTGCAGCGGCAGATCAGCGAACATTCAGGTGGGACACTCGCCCGGCATCTACTCGACTGCTCCCTGGTGCTGCTCAAAATTGCTGCGGTGGGTAAATCTGACAGATGGAGGAAATGTAGGCGCTCAGCTTCATTTGATTCGCGAAAAGTCGGCCTCTTTTTCTCCATCCTGTAAGACAGATTCCGGTCAGATTTTCTCGACCCTTGTGCTGAATCCATTTATCATGGTGCTCACTCGAGCGTTTTCGTCTTGCAGGTCGAGCGTCGGAACCCTGATCCTCATCTACCTCACGCTGAGAGTCAGGCAGGCCGCAGAGGCCTCCGTTCCCGTCTGATGGACTGATCCTTGTTAGCTTCATCCTTCTTGGTAAGCTCACCCCTCGACTTGAAATCAGCTATGTTTTTTTCATCGCCCGGACTCCCAGGGCAGTGAGCTATCTGGTGACCCTTCTTTGTATATACCATGTTGGCAATTTTTGGGACTAAGTCTGGTGGATTGCGGACAATTTTAACTGGTAAGCCTGAAAAATTAAAATGATTCGTGATGATTCAAGTTTAATTTTTGAATGCAACACGTTCTGATCAAAATGACGTCTCTTGTCGAAAATCACTTCAGTTTTGTATATTAAAAAGAGGTGGAAGGTTAAGACGGTCATACCTCTTATTTCTGGTTTCTTGATTAAACCAACCAGTTAGGCATTCCTATTTAACTGGCAGTTCAATAAGTTTCTTTAAAAATATTTACTCAAGTTGTTAAATTCGAACAAGATAATTTGCATGGCTAATGGTAGAAATTTTCATTCAATTTTTTTTACTAATTATGGTATTGATTTTTCAATGATTAAGCATTAAATAATGGAAAAAAAAAACTCAAAAGAGATTCTGAACTATCACTGTTTGCCCAATTGCGGTACAAACTATCACAATTTTTAAAAAGGGTGCGATGAAAAAAAATTGAACTAATTTTTAATGATGCTTAAGATTAGTTTGTTTGATTTCTGATCTTATTAAATTTGTTGAAAATTATAGATGATTGAGTATGAAAATACGTCATTTTTTTATGTGCGCAAAAGAATATTATTTATTGTGATGGCCAAACAACGTAATTTTGACACATAAATCTAAGTCTTATAATAATATTAGTTTAAAAAATGTAATTGTAAATTTTATTTTAGAAAATCAGTCTAATTTTTTTTCATTGCATTTTTTTCGAAAATTGTGATAATTCGAATCGCAATTAGATAAGTGGTGATAATTCAAAGCTCTTTTAAATTTTATCTCTTAAATAATTAGATGGAAACTAATCATTAAATAATTATATATAAATAAACAACCCGGTATGAAACATTGAATCAAACCAGATTCTAGTTCGGTTCCCGCTCCAACCGATGTGTCTAGTCTGGCTTTAATAATTATGTTTTGAAGGGAATTTTTTCTTCAAAAGAGATGACAAACAGACTTTCTAGTTCGAATCAAAACAGCTACATCAGCAATGTAGAATCGTATGGAGCCTAAACTTTGTACCGGGCTGGTCGTCGGTCATGCGTCGTCGCTGGATCTAATTACACAGACAGGCGGGGATTTAGCACGAGCAGCCTCCGCCTTGCTGTTCCGCATTGGATGAGTTCAATGTGGGCTTCAGGTTCACGTCGACCATGTCCTCTTGTTTCGTCGAGGACAGTCTCTCCATTCCCGGCAGAGCAGCCGCAATCTTCCGAAACAGTGGCTGCAGAAAAACATACATTTTTAGCTATGAAAATATAGTCTTTAGCGACGGAATCATAATCAATAGCGAAGAAATAATAACAACCAGCCACCAAATTGTTAACTAATGAAGAATCATGAGGCGATATAGCTTGGACATATTTCTGGAGGGTTGGATTGGATTACCTTTATATTGAATCCTGCTTTAGCGCTGGTCTCTATGAACATCACTCCAGATTCCTTGGCCTTACTGTCTCCTTCCTCTATCGATACTTGCCTGTTTTCATCAAGATAACGTACGTTCGGAGCGAGATATGCGCGCGTAAATTACAAGGTGGATTCTTAATTTCTTGCATATGTGAAATCAAGGTCAAATAAACCATCGAAAATAAAATAAAATATCTCATGTGCACGCTTTCACTAGAAAATATGAATACGAAAATAAGCAGTGCAAACGTTTTGTGGAGTTTTGAAAAATCATATTATTTCTCAATCAATCATTGCATGACATGTGGCAGTTTGACTTTTCAAACTTACACGCGTCTGATCACTTCAACGCATATCAGAAAAGTGAAACATGTAACATGCTCAAAAAGTTAATTTCTGACCTTTTATCGACGAGGTCAGTCTTGTTTCCGACTATGACGATGATAACATCACCCCCTCGTTCCGTACGAACTTCCTCAATCCACTTATTCGTGCTCAGAAATGACTGCCGATCTGCAAATGTAAATATTCATCAGCAATTGTGTTCGCCTGGTGACATACCATTAAAGCATGACAACAATTCGCAATTGATAAAGAAAATCGTAATTTCAGTTTCTAAGATTCGGGAACGAAACGGGGAATTTGAAGCTTAGGAGACCCACTTGATACATCGTAGACAATGACTGCGACGGACGAGTCTCTTATGTAGCTTGGAATAAGACTCCTGAATCTCTCTTGGCCCGCCGTGTCCCTGAAAATCCCATCAGCTAAAATGTTAAATAGTTTTCAGATAAAAGCCAAATAAAGCGGAACCGCTTTGTGTACCAATAACGAGATGAAACGGTAACCAAAACTCGACGTCTTACCAGAGTTGCAGGCGAACCGTTCGGTCTTCGAGGTACATTGTCTTTGACAGAAAATCAATACCGATCGTAGCCTGCATTTCACACAACAATAATAGCGAAACAAAATCAACACGCTGATCAAATGGATCCCTTATTTTTTTCAGTAAAGCTATAAGCTGAACAACACATAAATGACACTCAGTTTTAAAGACAAATGTTTGAACATCTCCTCTATCCCGCATTTTGCTTTTCAGAATTCCTTTTAAGAATTGTTTACATTGAGTAAAATTTCTAGGGTTAAATTATCATATATGAAAAAAACCCTAAACTTTATCCACTGATCCTCATCAATACTGCCTACACTGACCTCTGAGTCAAAATTCAGATAAATTTAGGGTTCAACTAAGCCTGGAAAAAATCTCTAAAATGTTCTAAAATTCGCACATTTCTAAAATCTCAAATCACAAAAATCAACCGAAACATGTCCGATTCACATGATTCATCAGGCACCGCGATCACACATAAAAATATTAAGAAATGATTAAACAGCAAAACCGGAGATAAGATGAATCTGAGCGGCACCTGGTAGGTGGTGTCGAACTTGTCGTACATGAAGCGGGTGATGATGCTGGTTTTACCTACGGATTGGTCGCCGAGGAAAACTAATTTGTACTTTGCCAGAGGTGAAACGACCGCCATTTCTCAGGCTCTTTCCGCAACCAAAGGTTCGATCTTTAACGCTGAATGCAATCCCGAGGATCAAAGCGTCGACGCCCAGAAGAGAAGGTATCTGGGGAAACGAGAAAATCTGGTGATCGGAGAGAATGGGTGGGGAAAAATGGCAGAGATGGATCGAGAGAGAGAGAGAGCTTGCTTGCTTCTCTTGTCACTAATCAATTTTGATTACAGTTTATTAATTTTAATGATAGTTTTAATTATGAGCTTAATTATTTATATTTGATTAATTGTAAATCCACCCTATCGTCTTTGTTACTGAGTTTGAAAGGAAAGGGAGATAAAAGGAATTGAAAGAAAATAATGAAAGAAAATAAGAGGATGAGAAAGAAAAAAAAAAGTTTGAAACTGAATTTAGGAAGGATATGAAAGGAAATGGAGGAAAATATAATGAAATTATTAAATTGATCTTAAATTTAATTAGAGTGTATAGTGAATAAGCGTTATAATGTAATTCTACCCACTTTACATTATTCCCCTTTAAATCCCTCCAAATCGGAGAAAAAAAAACAAGGAATTAATTTCCTCTGAATTCCTCTAAATCCCTACTTAACAAAAACTCATGAACAACATTTCTTCACTCCAAATTCTACCGTTTCGTCTCCCTTTTATCCATAATCACAATCGGAAATACTATCTTAACGTTTTTATATTCCATCTCAGTCCTTTTAGTTTCACAATACCTTTATTTTGAGTACTGTAAAGTGAAATTTTTTCAGTTATTAAAAAGGGACCAGATCAAATTTGGTTCGATTCATATATATTTTTATATATATGTATAGGTCTGTATGAACCAAATTGAATCGTACTGAACTAATCAGTTTAGTAAAAAATATATCAAACCGGATAGATTTCATATTAAACCTTAACTAAATGAAAATTTTGTCCAAAATTCATGTTAATGGATGTTTAACCCCATAACCCCTCCATTTCTTAGCTGTCCGAGTATCGCTTGACTATACTTTCCTATTTGTTCAAGACTATACAATCAAAATATTATAATTTAATATAATAAATTTGATATGATTGAACATGTAGTCAAATTGACCGGTTTTATGATTTGTTAGATAAACCAGAAACGGAGGGTATGGCGGTTTAATTTTTGGTCCCATTTTAATAACAATTTTTTTATAATGTTATTAAAAATAATCTGAAACGAATTTCATGAAGAAGACTTACATGAAATATAAATAATATTTAATAAAACTTTTAAACGGGTCAATAATTTAATAAATGAGATGTCGAAATCGTGTTATTTATATTCGAAACGTTATTTAATTAATTTAAAAAATACAAATGTAAACCTATGAGCAATCGACTCCGATCAGTGATGACTGGACAATTCCAATTTATATTTAATGAACGTTAGGGAGTCAATGTGCAATCTGTTTAATTTTTTTGGATTGATATGTAATGTCATAAAACTATTGGGGTGAATGCAACAAATATAAATATTTAATGTTACTGAGCACGTGTTGGTTTATTAGGTGGTGTGGATAATGCAATCCATTATTTGTTGACTTATAAGCGGTCACGTGGGCTTGTTTAATGGGCCCTCCAATAATTACGACATGGGCTGGTCTCCTAATCCCGGGCCCGATAAATTGTTGTGACGTGACCGAAGTTATAGATAAATTATTAAATTCAAATTTGGTAGTCTATATTTAAAAAAACTAATATAATAAAATAATTAATAACAGTATGATAAATTTGATTAGAAATAAATTAAATATTATTAATTATAATAGATAGATTTTAGTTTTAAAGTCAGAATTATTTATCCTTCCCAAATAAATGTGATTATTTATTTAGTCAATAATAAACATGTTATAATGGATTAAGGTCCCAACAAAGAAACCGCTCAAAATTATTAAATTAATTATTATTTATCTTACTACGGTAAAATTTCACAGTTTCAATTATCAATCATCATCTGTCACGTATAAATTACAAATCGAATAGTATTATTAAAATCAAAACCACCATATATTATTCAAAACAACTATGTTTATAATGGTTATAAACTTATTTAAGCGGTTGTTATCACGAGAGTTAGTAACTAAAGTACAAAGAAAAATATTTTTACTTAAATTAATTGATCGTATATCTGATTAATTTCTTCAAATTAAAGTCAATTGAGTCTTTTGTTTAGAAGTCAAGATTGAACCACAATTTCCTAAAATATACAAAGTGGAGAAATTAAATAATGTCGGAATAAAGAAATTAAAGATTTGTATTCCTAATTTTAGACCAATGACAGCTTATACTACTTAACGATGAAGGTATCGTAAGCCATTTGGAAAAAAATGCACATAAATTATTATAGGTAAATAGGGTAAAATACAAAACGTGCTTTGAATTATTATTCATCAAACTTTTAAATTCTTCAATTTCAGTATCAAATTGTTTAACTATTCAATTTTAGTAATATAGACTTAATAGAAAGAAGCAATTAGCATGCAATGAGAAAACTAATTTGGATGTCCAACTCTTTAGCTAGAATTTTAAAATTTGTATAAATATATTGGATACAAAATTTATTTTTATATAAATTTTATCATTTTATTAAGTTTATTGTACTTAAATTGAATAATTAAAAAGTTCGGTACTTAATTTAAAAATTGATGATAGTTCGAGATATGTTTTGCAGTATACTTTTTTTTATTTGATGGTTAGAGGTTGTATATCCGTTCATTTCGATTGGAGTCAGATTCGTTGCGTCCAATTCGCATTTTTCAATATATTATTATTCATGCCATGAATATGAAAGTGAAATTATTTAACAATACAAAACTCGCCTTAGTTATTTGTTTAACAATACGAAATATAAAATAATTATATAATTAACTTTGATAAGTTTTATATAGATGCAATTGAAAATCAAAACAATGCATTGAATTGAGGGACGATGACCGGAGAAGATAATCTGCTACAGGCTCCCACGTTCATCGTTCGTGATAGGGGTGGAAGGGTTTTGGATTCTATTTTTTGGATTGAATTGATTTTTGGGGTGGATAAATTGAATTCAAATTGAATCAAATTGTAAAATACAATTCGAATTATAAATATATAAAAAATAAAACAAATATAAGAAAATAAAATTAATAATATTTTTAATTTTTTTAATTTTTTTAGTTTTGTAATTTTTAATTTTTTAATTCATTATTAATGAAAATAAATGGGTTGTCCTAAATTCAATCCAAATTAAAAAATTGAATTTGAAATGGATTGGGTTGGATTATTTTAAATTTGAGTTGAGTTTTAACTGAATTATTTTATTATAAATAAATTTAAATTATGAAAAATGAAATTCGACTTTTGATGCGCCAGACAGTTCATCGCCATCAAATGTCGCTCTCCCAGTCTGAAAAGGACGAAATTGATAGTCTTTTTAAGCACATTTTTACATTGGATTTGTTTATTTATTCACATCGATCCTAGTTTGATTAATTACTTTATTAGTGCGTAATTAACTTAATCAATCGATATTTGCTGTATAAAAAGCTGGTTTCGCCGCTTGCGTTTCTTCACGTCAATCCAGAGAGAGAGAGAGAGGTTGGAAAAAATGGCGACCCTTATCGTGCCGGCTGCGGTTCCTTCTCCGGCTGAGGACGCGGAGCAGCTCCACAAGGCCTTTGCAGGTCTGCGTTGGTTTAACTTTTGAATCATACATCAATCGATTGGATCAATCAGTGTGTTGCTGACTGATCTGGGTGTGGAAATGTGGTTGACTGATCCGAGTGTTTTTGTTGACTGCTTCATGGGTTGTTTCGACGCCCCGTATTGAGAAAGATGTGATTTTTTATCGAGGGTGGTGGAGATGGTCGGAAAGTTTTGATCTTGTGTGATTGGTGGTTGAACTGGCGCCCAAAGATTCGATCTTTCTGAGTTTTGGAGTGTGATTGGCTTTGGTTTCTGAGGATGAGATGTCTCACTCTGTGATGCCCCATTCTGATGAAGATGGGGCTTGTGTGTGTGATGTATGATCCAGCTGGTTCCTAAAGTCTGGATCTTGAGGTTTTTGAGGGTTTAATCTGACCCGGACTTTTTATCAAATCTAAGCTATTCGTTTCGTTTTCTATTCAATACTAATCTTTTCTTAGTTTAGATCTGCAAAAATTGGGGTGTGATTTTTGCATAATCTCTGATCTGAACTGTGAAAATCTGAACTCTGAAAATATCATATTGTTTTTGCTGTCTTCATTCTTGTCCGACGCATGATTTTGAACTGCGAAGATCTCTATGCTCTTTCTGAAACTGAATTGCAAAAAACTCCATGCACATACGAGTGATTTTGGCAGTACGAAAATCAGGAGTATTTTCGCGTTTAGAAACAGCCAAAAAGGTTAGTCTGAAAAAAAACAAACAAGAGTGATGCACAAATGATAGAAAACGAAGCCAATAAGTTAGATTTGATAAAAATCACCTGGAAATTTGAGTTAGGTTTTTGATCTGATGGTGTTTTGATGTTATTTCCGTTACACAAGCAGATGAGTTTTAGGTTTACAGTCATCCTACATAATGATGATGAACAGCTATTGTGTATGTGTGAGAGATCTTGAAATTTAAATCTTGCGAAAGATTAGTATTTTCTGATTCTTGAGCTGACGCAGTAGATGGGTTCGGTGTCTTTAGCGATCTTGTTACACTGGTCAGTTGAAACCGATGAATTCAGTGGTGTTTGATAAGTCTTCTTTGATGCCTGGTAGGTGATTGTCATGCTAACTTAGGTCAGTTGAAGCTATTTGATTTATCAGTCTGGTGGTCTGTTATACAAAGATCTGATCTTTGGTTGACAATAGACAAGTTCCCATGTTACTATTTCCCAATTTCGGTCATTTTGCTGTTCGTTGACTTGTTTATATGTTGTTGCAGGATGGGGAACGAACGAGGACTTGATCATATCCATCTTGGCGCACAGGACTGCCGCCCAGCGCAAAGCTATCAGGCAAGCTTACCAGGAGATCTACGGAGAGGACCTCCTCAAGGACTTGAACGCTGAGCTCTCGAGCAACTTTCAGGTTCGCTTCGAGCCAGCTCTATTTTCATCTAGCATCAGGCCTCACTGGACGATTCATTTTAAAACGTTTGCTTGCTTTTTCTAACTTCAAATGTGTCAAACAGCGAATTGTGTTTTTGTGGACGCTGGAGCCAGCTGAGCGTGATGCGTATCTGGCCAATGAGGCGACGAAGTTGCTGACATCCAACAACTGGATCATCATGGAGATAGCCTGCACCAGGTCCTCCCACGACCTGTTCGCGGTCAGGCAGGCCTACCACGCCCGGTACAAGAAATCCCTCGAAGAGGATGTTGCGCACAAGACCTCCGGAGACATCCGCAAGGTAACTCTTAAATACAAACTGGTCTCAAATCCGTGCTTGCAGTGCAATCTTTCGTGCCGGTGGTGATTGAGTTTATGGTGCTTGTGTGTATTTTTGTGTGGAGCAGCTGTTGCTGCCGCTTGTCACAGCCTTCAGGTACGAAGGGGAAGAGGTGAACATGATGCTGGCGAAGTCGGAGGCCAAGAAACTGAGGGAGAAGATAACCGACAAGGAACACGCTGATGATGACCTGATCCGCATCCTGACCACTCGCAGCAAGGCCCAGCTCAGCGCAACGCTGAACCACTACAACAACGAGTTCGGGAACCCCATCAACAAGGTAAAACCGGGCTTCTTCTCTATTTCTCAGTAAAACGTCAGGAGGTTTCAGGTCCAGGACATAAACATACTAGTGTGAAAAACGTGGTTGCAGGACTTGAAGAGTGATCCGAACAATGAGTACCTGAAGCTACTCAGAGGAGCCATCAAGTGCTTGACGGCCCCAGAGAAGTACTTTGAGAAGACCCTAAGGTTTGCGATCAAGGGGCTGGGGACGGATGAGTGGGCGCTGACCAGGGTGGTGGCGACACGCGCGGAGGTGGACATGGAGCGCATCAAGGAGTACTACTACAAGAGGAACAGCGTCCATCTGGGCCACGCCATTGCTAGGGACGCCTCCGGCGATTATGAGAAAATGCTGCTTGCTCTGATCGGCCATGAAAGCGCATAGGAGAAGAAGAAGAAGAAGCTTTTAAGTTTCAAAAATAAAGTCCAGAGTCCAGGCTGGGTCTCTTCGTCATTTGTATGTGGACTTGTATGGGTAAGACTGTAAGAGTGATTGATTGCTCTGGTGTGTCTTGTGAGGTTGTTCAACTGCAATGAGGAGTCATTTGATGTTTTGCAAATTGCTGTGTTATTGGTTTCCTAAGTAGGCATCGTATTCAGGTTCAGATCTAACCATTGAAATGACTTCAAGAATTGTTTGAGCTTTGAAGCCGGAACTACATGATGGAAGAGAGATTTTCTTTGCATTTATTGGGATGGATGACAGAACGCATTTCTCATTTCTGTCCACCACAGGCTATTCTGAAAGAAGAATAAATTGGACTATACACAACAACATTCCGACTATTCTACACGCGTATCTATCATATGCTTACTATGTTTCACCTATACTGTGTGTGATTCCAGAAGATTGGATGTGCTTCCAACAAGGGCCAACATTTGGTTTGTTCAAGGATGTTGGCATGAAGAAACGAGAAGGTGAAATGGAATGGAAGGGGCAATTAGGGCTCGATTGTTCTCAGTTCCCAGTTACCCTCGCCGTCAATCAGCCGCAACTCGAGTGAATGGAATGGAATCAAAGCCGGACGCTGGAGAAAAGTAGGAAAGCAGAGTTCAGCGATGGATTAAGTCAGATACATCAACATTAGCTCGCACTAGTAAGCCATAAATGAAGCTGATATAAAGAAGACTGGCAATGTTTTAGACCCTTCTCAACTTACCTGTGATGAAGTTACAACTGTGATGCCCATCTCACTGGCAATCCTATATAGGTGCTCCTCAACATCGACACTTGTGGCACTGCCATAGTTTGAAAGACACCAACAAAAGCGGATCAGATTAAAACTAGTATAAACTCTTACAGTCAAGCGGATTGGATTAAGAAACAAGGACATCTTGTTTGAGACCTACTTGGTGCACTCATCAAGGATGCCATACATGGGCCTGTGGAAGAACAAGCGAGCCTAAAACAGCAGACATGAACAAGCGAAGAAGTTAGCAGAGACCCATGTACTTTTGAATATAAACTGACTGATAAAACACTTCCAAGCAAGGGCAGTAACAGAACTCACCATGCCTAGTCTCTGCTGCTCTCCCAGAGAGAGAATATCTTCCCAATTCGTGTTTGCATCCCATCCACCCTCTCTCTCCAAGAGATAAACTAGACGAACATTTTCAAGAATAGTCCTCAGCCGGTTTTCAAGCAGACTCTGTGGATCTGCATTATCTTGACCTGAATCAAGGACATTATATTAAAATGCATGCGCGCAAAATGAGAGCCGAAATGTTGAAAAACTTTAAGGTGGTTCATGGTTGGGACAGTTACCTTGTCTGAACAAGGTTACCGCTCTTGACTCTGCTTCTTTCACTGACATAGGATAAATAACTTGGTCTCTGAGGGTTCCTAGGCACGTGTATGGCTTCTGAGGGATGTAGAATATGCCACATTCTGATGCAGCCTTTTCATCAACAGATTGAGAAGCCCTAGCAAAGGTTCCACTTGCAATAGGCCAGAGACCTCGTAGGACTCTGAAGATTGAGCTTTTCCCACTACCATTTGGACCTGTAGATTTTATTTGTTGTCAGACATGAAGAGGAATATGATGATGAAATGCAGTAGTACTGATTGCTATTCTTACCAGTAACAAGCAGACTTTTCTTCTGACCTATATCAAATGTCAATTGCCTCGCTAACAATTTCTGTGTGGGAGTGATGATATCCACCTCAGAAAAGGAAATGATATCCTTAGAGTAAACATCAGTCTTCGAAGAACGTTGAGGATGACTTCTCAGGGAATGTTCTGGCAGATTGAATCACATTAACAGGTCATGTCAAAACTAAACCAATCATCCTAAAACAACAAACAATATATTTTATCAATCAATCCATCACTGAACACCATGATGGTGAAAAGCACTTAGTAAACAGGAGCTTCACAATAACAATGAAAACAGAAAGAAACACTTTTTGTGCCGCTTTAAATAGGTTGAAAACATGTCGTCACAGGAGGTTCTCACTAAAGAGACAAGGAGGTACCAGATTGAGCAGCATCTAGAAATTCCTCAAACTCGAAAATCCGGTTGATACCACCAGAG
>NQLW01000045.1:151193-167832 GCA_002312845.1 Kalanchoe fedtschenkoi | reverse complement strand
TGCAGTAAATCCATCCCACTCCCACATTGCTTATTTTGATGATTTTAAAGGGAAGAGCTATCCATTTAAGTAGTTTGTGGCCTTATTGCAAATTTCAAAATATTAGTAAGAGCTAATTGAGAATTGTATCTCTTGGCTTGTTAATTTATTCTGATATAGGCTATTACCATTTATGGTATGCCTATGTTCAGGTTGGGTGTTAATATTTTCTGGTATATTTTAACCGAAATTCGGTTAAAATCATGGTTAATTTAACCAATTATCCGAATTAACTGAGTTTTCGGTTAATCGGTTAAATTAACCGAAATTAACCGATTTTTCGGTTAACCGAATACTCGGTTAACCGAAAATTCGGTTCGGTTAACGGTTAAGGATTTTTTTGGTCGGTTAATCGGTTCGGTTAACCGAATGAGCAATTCGGTCGGTTATTAACCGAATTTACACCCCTACCTAGGGCCGTTCATCGCTTTGATTTGGTTCAAGGTTGAACCGAATTGATGTAAGTATTTTTATTTTTGTTATACACTTATTTATTCAAATAACCAATTTCGATCTTTAAATATTAATTAAATATTAAAAAATAATATATGAATCCATATTATTTTAATAATTCGATTTTCGGTTTGTTTCAATATTTTATCACCAAAATCATAATTTTAATATTTTGGTCATCAAAACTGAAATTTTTGAACCGAATTGAATCGGTTCAATTTCATTTTCAATTTGAACCGAGCTACGAACCGCCCAAGATAAACCTAATGCATCGGAAGACGCAAATAATGGATAGACAGCCGCCCAAGTAGGAGTAGGAAGTGGAGTACCTTTCAAGGAAAAAGGCGAACGGAGCGATGGCGGCTGTTGCGAAAATCTGGCGGTAAGTGACGAGGACGTATGGAGTCATGCCAGAATCCATGGCCGCCTTGGAGAATATGTTCATGCCGGCATATCCCAGCTGCACCAACACCATGGCCGCGAACGGCATGTACTCCTCCTTCCACCACCCTATCCTCATCACTTGTACAGAGAACAAGACTCACAGCATGTGGCGGCATCGCTGAAGGTTTGGAAAGAATGCGGTCAGTTTTTGGGGCAGGAAGTGTACATACCTGATTTTGGAGCTCCATAGCTGCAAATGCCGGGTTGAAAATGATCGGCTTCGGCTTGAAGCTCGTACCGACGGCGGCGGCGGCAGCGACAGTGGTGCAGCTTGGGTGCCGCAACAGCAGGAGAATTCGGTGAAGAAGTAAGTGGGTGGAGCTTTGAAGATGGTTGGAGAAGAAGAGCTGAGTTGGGGCAGCGTGACGACAGCCTCGGATAGAAGACTAGAGATTTAGTAGGGGTTGGGAATATTAAACCCCTCATCTTTCTTGTTACACTAAATTATCACGCAAGTGTGATAGTGGGCATTAATTTTCTTATGTTCAGCTTTTTATAGTTTTTTTTAATATTAAAGATATAATAATAGGATCTATTTAGTGATTGGAGTATTGAAGATATTCCATTATCTTCTTTTTTTTTCATACTTTATCATTTGTCATAAAATTTCATAATTCTTGAAATTGATATAATTTTTCTCATTGTCTTAATTAATTCCCCTTGTTATATTATATTCATCTCATAGAATTTAGAGAGATTATATTAAGAACATCTTACATTAATTTTATTATCTCCACTTCTTATATATACATTTTCCCACAAGCCTCCATAACTTATATATAATGATTGAATAACGTAAGATATTCCATTATCATCGAGTCTTATATAATAGTATAAAGACAAATCAAATTTCATACCGATAATAAGTAATCATAAAAATAGGACGACACTGATCGATATAACACTCACGTGCATTTCAACGTCCAAATAAAATACACTCGTCTCAAATTTCACGTGAATATTCCCTAACTCAAATTCAAACATCTTCTTAGGACGAAGAACTAACGTTGTCTACGCCCCTTTCAGATTTAGAGGCCGCCACATCTCCATCTTTGGGTGTCTGTTGTTCTTCAGTGTTATTGTTTAGGCTGTGTTTGAAAGAAATGTGATTCGGGCAGCTGGGCAGGACGTTCCTTAACTGTGGAGTTTTACAGCGGGAAATGCCGAACACACAGGTTGAAAATCTTCGGATGGAGGTGGGAGGCTTCGGCTTGAAGCTCGTATCAGTGAGGAGTAACGCTCTGAATACACATGAAAATTGAATAAAACCCATTCTTTCTCTCTGTTAGTATTGTCATTATTGAGACACGTGGATCCTTAAACGTCGAAATAAAATAAAGCATTATTGAGTCGTATGAATCTGAATGTCTCAAACAAAATAGGCTCATGTGATTTTGTGGACAAAAATGTAGTTTCGTACCTTTATTTTAAGCTAACAATGCCCTCGACATTTTCATTCTTTCTCTATTAATAACATAATTATTAAACCACATGTGTCTAACAAAATAGAGCCATATCACTATGCGAATAAATTTATAGTTTCATGTCTTAATTTAGGAAGCAGGAAAATCATTACCCTCAACTGCTCTCTCCATTTTCATGGCCACTAACAAATTCAAAGCCCTTCAGCAGAGCATTATTGAGCAAAATAGAGCCATGAATGCAATCTTTCAAGTAAAATAAATTGTCATTAAGAACGGTATCAAATACATAATCATCTCATAAGATACGAACTATCTTACAAAAATGTGATAAATGAGATGAACAAATTACGCTTACAAAAGATGAGGGAGAGGAAATACAGCTCACCATATATATATGACTGGCGACATTTTTTTACTGAATTAGTCCAGGCATGGATATCTTCAATTATCTTAGCTCAAATCTTTCATACAATAATCATTAGTAATTGCTGAAATTTGGTTTATTTAATTAAATATAATTAGTTTAATTTAAATAACAATAATTATGGGTCGAACTAATCTTTTTTATATATGAAGGATCTAATAGGCGAAGGCGCCGCAGGTTGTCGGGATCGTCTGTGACTCATGGCATCTGATGAAATTGGAGTGAATAAGATGGATCATTTTGAAAAACAAACTAAAATAAAGGCGAGAAAGGAAAATAAGCTTTTGAAAGAGGTCAATCCAAAGAAAAAAAAATCTAAGTATGAATGGGTAAATATGAGATCCGATAATAGTACAAATAAAGAATAAAAGTTAGCATTATAGCTCCCTTATGGGATAGCCGGCCGAATTGATATTGTTATGTCATGATTCACTTTGATTAGAACTTTTGTGATATAGTTATGTAAAATTAAGAGTCAGATATTAAAATTTATATGAAAATTTGAATGAAAGCAATAGTTGGTTCACATCTGATCACTAATTGTTTTTTTATAACTCTCTTTTTAAACATCTTGATATTTTATTTTGCTATCATTTTCACATTTTTAAAATAAAATTTTTTGATTAAAATATAAACTTATTTTCAAATATATTTTGTTTATTCATGTGTAGCATGAGATATAGTAGAAAGTAAAAAAATAAAAACATAAAAGTACGATTTGATTGAAGAATTAGCACGTGTAAATTATATTTACGATAATTTTAATCATGAGACGATATAAAATCTGATTGATTCAGATGCTAAATTGTCAATAAATGAATCCGAATTTTTAGATTACCATTAAGCGAAAATAGATAAAATGTCGGTTAAATCAATACTTAATGTAGTAAAATAACACGTCCTCCGATAAGAACAACAATAAAACGACACCTGGTTTGGCGTTAAAATATAAAATCAATGATTCAAATCCGGGTGACACTAATTTGATGTTAAAACATGTGTATAATTGGAGAGTTTTAAATGGGGAATATATTTAGCCCAATACCCTTCTTCAATTTTTAAATCGGCAAGGACTCAATTTTGTCGGTCACTTTAATGCAAAATTCAAGCAGCTCCTACCAAATTCAATAGCCTTGGTCTAATTGCCGCCAGCCCAAGGTCAAAGAACCCATCACAACACCACTCATGTCATAACATTTTTTTTAAAAAAAATATTAAATATAAATTAGATCGTACATATTTAACTATCAGAAAATTCGAATTATGAGAGTAGAGATTGTCAGGATTTACTCTCACCCATTTTACTAATAGATTTATGGCACTCATGTCATAACATTCAAAGAAGCCTTGGATCAATTTTTCTTTTGATTTTTATTTGGAATTTGATCCAGGGCTGCAAATCCAAACACAGTCATCTATATGCTAAGTCGTTTTGATTTTTAATATTCATTCTAAATCTGACATGTGTATATTAAGTTAGTAAATTCAAATTTGTATCATTACCCCTATTTTAAGGGGGAAAATCATCATCATTTTGGATAAAATCACCGTGATTTTGGATGGTTGTATACTACTATATGGGACGAGTAAAGGCACCCGTCGTTCCGACGGTTCGGTTCAAAAAAAATTAAAAATCGAGCAAACTATATGGGATGAGGTTCCTTTTTTTTTATCATACTGAAGTAAAATATGAAAATGTTTAATTTTCTACCTTTGCCAAGACCCAAATTAAGCATCCATCACTAATAAATTATCGCATATGCCACCGGAAGGATCACCATTTTTTAATAATATTCATATAAATAATGTATATAAATTTAATTAATTATTTTAAAAAATATAGACTTGCTTCAAAAAACTGTATTTTTATGTTGAAACTTACATAAAAACGCATCTTTATTAAAAACATTATTTTCATGCCTTAAAGTTATTTATAAAAAATAAATTGTATAAAATTTTATGTATAAGCACTTTTTTAACTCACTTAAAGACTCCTAAAATGATTGCTCGAATTCACTTTAAGAAGAGTTTAACTCGAACTACGAAAAAATTTCACCGATGTTTTCATAATAAGATTTTATTGGTATAATTTGTATCGTATTTCTTTTTGGAGTTCTATCATATATTTTAATAACCGAATCAACAACATAGTTGGCATTTTTTTATGAATCAAATAATTCATTGAAATCATTTTATGCAATTCATAAAATAATAAAAGAATAGTTTTTACTTTTTACTGAAAAATAGACTTATTTTAGATATGTTAAATAAATTTTTTTTCACATACATTGTTCAAGTGTCCAATTTTTTTTTGCCCGGCCCAAAACTCGCTAAGTACCAAATCGATCGTGCTTGTTCTCAAAATCTTTCTAGCATTGTCAGTCGGCTTTCTTTTTAATACATTCATATATCAAGTCATGTGACTTGCCGTATGAGGGGAGTTGAATACCATTGTGACGAGTACTCAAAGACATCTAGTGGAAGCATTTTTCGGTCTTTATTTCCTGTTAGTTTGTGGGTGTATCATATATAGACTTATATCACATAACTTAAAATGAGACAAGAAAGCATCTTTCCCATAGAAGATTCTGCAATCATGGACACATAATCCTATTTGATGACTCAGTATTAAATTTGAATTTCAAGATCATGACAGAGAATATGAGCCGACCCTTACTTACTCCGAGTTCGATTAGCTTCTTATCATCTCCTTATATTCATTCATAACTAGTGACAATCCGAGAACGACACGAAACGTGTTTTTATTTTACTCCATGAAGGTAAAACCAATAAGCAAAAAATAAATAAACCGCATTCACTCCGAGTTTTCATTCATTCTTCTCTATTTGTATTGTCATTATTGCGAACCCATTATTGATCCGTATGAATCTAACACACTCAAATAAAATAAAGTCATATAATTTTACGGACAAAAATGTACCCTTCATCGTAATTTATTAAACACGAAATCATGTCCTCAACATTTTTGTTCTTTCTTTATTACGAACATTAATTATTGAATCACATGTATCTGGCCGTGCAAATGAAATAGAGCCATATTGCTTTATGAATAAAATTGTAGCTCCCTGTCTTCATTTTGACGTGAATAATTTGGTTTGGAAAAATTAATCCAACATTTAATCATCGATTTTTTAAAACCAACATATCAATTCCATTCCATTTAATTTGATTTATCAATCATATATTTTTAATTCCCCACAGCTAAATCCCTTGTTTTAATGGGTATAATTAAACAAATCTGGCCTGGCCATAGGCCCAGAAAAAAACCAGCTGCGCCCATAGCTTGATAAGCCTAATAAGATTTGGGCTGGATGATCTGTTTGTTCACATTGGGCCAATCACTCATGTGTGTACTTTGAGCACCCAACTAGATGGGTGATCTTGTTTAAAAATAATATTGTTTTACATTGTTTTTATTAATACTCCATCATTCCTTTTAAAAGTAAAAAATTAAGAAAAAAAAATTTATTTTTTTTAAAAGAAAAGTCTAAATAAAAACTAAAATATAAAAATAAGTAATTGAAAATTTATATTTTTATATTCATTAAAAAATAGTTTATTCATCTCATGAATATATTATCAAATCTGATGAACAACAACTCACCTCATGAACTTATTATCAAATCTGGTGAAAATAGTAGCTCATTTGATGAACATATCATCTGATAAACATAACAGCTCATTTAATGAACATATCATCCAATATACTTATACCTAATCTGATGAACATATTATCAAATCTGATGAACATAGTAGCTTATCTGGTGAACATATTATCAAATCTGTTGAAAATAACATCTCATTTGATGAACATATATATCATCTGATGAACATCCACACTCATCTAATGAATGTAGCAGCTCATCTGATGAACATATCATCTGATGAACATAACAGCTCATTTGATGAACATAACACCTCATATGATGAACATAACTGTTCATCTAATGAACATAGTAGCTCATATGATGAATATAATAGTTCATCTGGTGAACATATCGGCTCATATGATGAATATATCATCTAATGAATATAGTTAAAATTAAATGAACATCAATATAAAATATTAAATTTATTTAATAATTTTTCATTTGAATTTTTATAAATCAAGACAACATATACGGTCTGAACTATCACGATTTTTAAAAAAGATGCGATGAAAAAAAATTCCACTGATTTTCAAAAATAAAAATTGTCATTATATTTTTACACTAATATTATTATAAGACTTAGATTTGCGTGCACAAATTATGTCATTTGGTTATAAAAAAACGTCGTCTTTTATGTGCGTAAAATGATATAATTTATTTTCGGATGTGAGATGATGCCATGTCATCCCAGTGTACGATTTACCACAAATTCTCTTCGATTGGGGATTAATTTTCTTGATCGGGGAATGCCGTTGAGGTTGATGGACAATGAAATGGTCACTGTTAATGAGATACGATGAGACAAACTGAAGCAAATCTCGATACTGGAGGAGAGCAGGAGTCCCGATGACTGGACTGGAGTTTGTATGCAATAACTCATGGGTGGACCGAGAGCACCCATGTGTTCTCGCTCGAAAATGACATCGTTTTACTTTGTTTTCTTTGAAACACTCTACTCTTTTTTAAATCTGATGAACATAGCAGCTCATTTGATGACATATTATCAAATTTAATGAATATACCAGCTCATCTGTTGAACATATTATCAATTTGATGAACATAGCGTCTCATCTGATGAACATAACAGCTCATATGATAAACATATCATCTGGTGAACATAACAGCTTATCTGAGCTCATTTGATGAACATATCATTTGATAAACATAACAACTCATCTGATGAACATAATAGCTTATCTGAGCTCATCTGATGAACGTAAAAGCTCATCTGATAAACATAGCAGCTCATCCGATGAACATAACAACTCATCTAATGAACACAACAGCTCATTTGAGATATGTATGAATGTGTTTTAATGAATTTTTCGAGTTTGTATGGGAGTGAGATGGAGGATTTTTTTAGAGGGTGGGGTCCATCTTTGCTTTTATTTTATTTATATTTGATGGTAGGTTTGAATGGAAAACGTTGTTTGCTGCTGCTTAACATATTAAAATTTTGTCTGAAATTTAACGATTTGTACATTTTTTGGTAATCGTGATTGTTCAGACCATAATTGGATAAACGATGATAGTTCACGACTCATTTAAAAAAATTCGTGAATTCTTAACTAATTTATTTCTCCACTTTTTTACTTGTCACTTAATTGAATGTATTTCTCCACTTTTAATTGTCACTTTACAATTGAAATATCTATTTAATGTCTATCACTATGTTAAAAAATCAAACATTAATCACTTTATTATCCGCTAAGGAAAGAAAATGAATTCTCTTTGACATTTCTTTAACCTCTCCTTCAGTCTTTTTCTTCTATTTCGCTAATTAAATTGGTCTTTTTAAGATCTGTTGCAAATTTAATTTCATCTATCTTCTTTTTAATCGTGAATGAATTTGTGTTTTCTTCCGATCCATTCTTGATGATTCAGGGATGACGGCCGAAAGATGGGAAGAAGACCGGAGAAAATCGATTGATAGAGATCGGAAAGATATTCAATCAAAAGTAAAGAAGATGAGATGTGACAAACAAGTGTAATTAAATTTTAAAAAATAAATTAAATGATGTATTTGTCCTCACATCAACTAGTTGCACTAGTAGAGATTCAAATTTTTATTTTTAATCTACTCTGTTTAATTTTAAATGAATACTATATGAGTACGGAGGAATGAGACATTAACACCAACTCCACAAACAAACATGGGACTCAGCGCTCTTATTAATTATCTTTTAAAATTTTCAGTTTAGGCGGTGATAGGAGACGGGCATTTTCATCCAAGCTCCATGAAGAGAGAATTTTATTTTACAGATTGAGGATAATTTATGCAATTCTGATATGTCACCGCTTCATCTATATGATGCGTCTCATGAAATGAGACGGCGCTTGCAACTCTAAAGTGCTGTGTAAAATGAAGATTTTAGACGACGTTTTTAGGATTATAAGCGTCGTCTTATGTCAAGATGAATACTTTAGAAGACACTTTAAATGTGTAAGCGCCGTCTAAAATTATATTTATATATATATTCTATAATCGTTGTAGTTTATGTTAAAAAAAACTATGTATGCATGAAAATTTAATTCAATTGAGTAAAAAATTTATGAAGAAAATGCTTATGAAAATAATGACACAAATACTACGTGTCATGACACGAATGTCTCATTCCATTACATAAATTTATATATTTCCTCTCAATAATTACAGACAAGTATCGGTTGGACAGCATTGATGATGGGTCAGTGCATCGCCCACTCAATAATGGTGCGGAAATTCAGTTCCCGGTGCAGCAGAAACTCAGCGATGGATTGATCGAAGAAGATGAAGATGGGTTGGAGGGAAAGCTTGATTCATTGAATTGAAAAACAGTTACAGAAACCGTTATATACACAGTGCCAGCACAGTGCCAGTTGGCTTTCAATGTAGCCCCATAAGTATGCCTAAAATACAACTCGACCCCTTTTGTTTTACAAACTACTCCTGCTTAATTACTCTGCACCCCTTTATCACTTCTTCCGTCGGTCAGTCATCGGAGTTCATCAAATGGTACATACATACGTATGTCACATGTGAGCCAAACAACGTTGTAGACAGCTCAGTGCGTAGCTCAAGAGTATTTTCCCATTAATAATTGAGACTCCAAATCAATTCTGTACAACACGTGATATGAAAAACATCCTCAGTGATATGAAGATTTTTTTCCCTTGGTCTTTCTTGGAAGTTTGTTTAACTTCTTAGCTTTGATTTTTGTTTATATATATGCAAATAATATATTTGGCAAGAATCACGGTTTCAAACCGTATTTCATCTGAACTTAATCATTTCATCGGAAATTAAACAGTGTTTCAAACAATAGTTTAATAAAAAAATTAATTATTCTAGAAAACAAGTTTTGGAAAAAGGTCAATCGAAAGTAAAAATCAAGTATGAACGCGTAAAGACGAAATCCAGTAACAACACCAATAAAGAACAAAAGTTAGCATTACAGTAGCCTTAGTGCACCGTTTGGTAGGCAGTATAGGATGAGCGGTATTATTAGTGACGGTATTATTTATGTTGGAATTATTCATATTGGTATTATTTATATTTGTGAAACATGTTTAATAGGATAAAAGCAAGTTTTACAACAATACCCTTTATTATTTAGAATTTCGAGTATGGGTCATATGGTGAATTGATTTTTCTTTTTCCTAACTGGACAGCGCTGGAGACAGCAGTCTCACATTTTCAACATGTGCAGAAAAGAATATTTTTTTCCCTCTAGATCTTACCACCATATTCATAATAATTTTTGTCGGTAATGAAATATAATAACAACACGGCAACATAAATACTCGATCCGTCCTCTACTACATGTCGTTTAAGGTTAATTTGAGTAGATTAATGTGAAGTTAATGATAGCGGTTGGACAAATTTAATAAGTAGGTGGTTAATATTTTTCTGAAAAAGTTCGTGCAAAAAATAAAATTGGTAGATGATTACTGGTGAGGAATGTGTTTTTTATTGATTATGATAATGAAATGATTAATGTTTGAGATTTTAAGATAGTTGTTGATATTAAATACGCATTGAAAATTGTTAAGTGACAAGTAAAAGTGAACAAAAAAAAATAGGTGACATATAAAAGAGAACAGAGAAAGTACATCCAAAGAAAAAACAAGTGGCAATGGGTAACTTAGCATATAAAAATATCTAGGCATAGTACATGGATATGATTCTCGATACTAGTCTGAAATGAACAAGAAACTAGCAAGAAAAATCCTACAACTTCAATGTGAATGCTAGACTAATTTGGGACCTTAGATGAAAATTTGGGAGCTCTAAGGCTGTGTTTGGTTTAGGGAAAATTGTAGGAAAAAGAAAATTTAATGGAAAGTGAAATATATCATGAAGTCATCTTATTTTTCTTTGTTTGATTTAGAATGAAAAATTTGAAGGAAAGTTTCAAAACTTCTTTTAATTTACCTTAACTTTCCACACAATTTTATTTCCCTCATATTTTTCATCTGAACCAAATATTGAATTTTAACAATTTTCCTCTACATTTTCCTTTCCATTAAATTTTCCCTAAACCAAACAGCCTAAAAACTAAAGAATTCATATCTTCACAAGTCACCATACACCTTTTGCAAAGTGCACCACATTTTTATCAAGATGTAATAAATTTTCTTTAAAAGAAGCATAATCTAAATGTTTTGACGAAGCCTTTATCAAGACTCGAACCAAGCATCCATCACAAATAAATTAGCGCATATGCCACCAAACCAACCACCAATTCTTTAATAATATCCAAATAAATAATACATATAAATTTAATTAATTACTTCTAAAAATATAGGCTTGCTTCATTAAAAAATGTATTTTTATGTTGAATTTTACATAAAAAAACGCATATCTTTATTAAAAACAATATTTTCATGCTTATTTACATAATAAAATTATTTATAATAAATAAATTGTATAAAGTTTTATGTATAAGCACTTTTTTTCAAGTCACTTAAGGACTCGTAAAATGATTGGTCGAAATCACTTTAAAAAGAGTTTAACTCGAGCTAATGAAAATTTTCACTGATGTTTCATGATAAGATTATTATTGGTATAATTTGTATCGTATTTTCTTTTGGAGTTCTGTCATAAAATTCAATAACTGAATGAACAACATAGTTGATAATTTTTTTATGTATCAAATACCTCATTGAAATTATATAGTTTTTACTAAAAAGATATACTTATGTTAGATCTGTTTATTTAATCAATCATAAAAAAAATATGTTAAATAAAAATTTTTCACCCACATTATTGGAGGATTTTTTTATCCTGTCGAAAACCCGCTCAGTAGTAAACTGAGTGTGCTTGTTCTCAAAATCTTTCAAGCAATTACATCTGATAAATGTGTCATTATGTCGGCGTTCTTTCTAATACATTCCTGTGCGAGTCATCCGACTTGCTGTACGAGGGGAGTCTTATGAGATGAGGAGTCAAAGACATATAGTGGAAGCACTTTCCGATCCTCATTTCCTTGTTACTATGTGATCATAACGCATACCGACTTACATCACATAACTTAACGTGAGACAAGGAAGCATCTTCCCCCTAGAAAATTCTGCGGTCATGGACACACAATCATATTTGATGACTTCATAACCAAGACTTTAAAGAAAATTCTTTGTGTCATATAAATTCTTTAAAAAAAATTTATCTGTTAGGGAGAATCTCATATATCAATGTGCATGTCTTCTTGTAATGTGTTTGCCATGTGCTCATTTTTTGAAGTTCATCATTCTCATATGAATATCTATTCGATATGAGAGGTAAATCCAACATATAAAGCCACCGATCATCTTATCAAGCACAACTTGTGGCTGAGAGTTCCTCATATCCTTCCTCAATATATAACATCTTTCTCCATTGAATTTTGAGATTTAAACCACGTAGAAAGATTGGCTTTAGAGGGGGCAAACTGTTATTCATCAAATATTGAGTCTTGATAAAATTCAATGTCCGGTAGAATCACATCTTTCCGGTGAGACTTCTAATTATAATAATCATCCATATAAATCTCTTACTGAACAGATGACTCGTAAGAGTGTCTAGGAGAAGTTCTCTTACATTTCTACATTATTGACACAAACATCTTATACACTCATGAAAGTTGACAACACCTCTACTTTAATTTGTGCAAATTCAACGCCGTATAAAGATTCAACATATAGGACGATATTTTTCAAAAGCGTCACATTAAATCTTGAAAGACAATATACCTCGCTTTTAATTTTAAAATGTCGTATATTGTCAAAAGGCTATAAATCACGTTCCACATTAGCTCGAAACGGTTCTTAAACGGATACGAACATCTTCACAAACTTTCAATTGGAATGTTGTTTCGTAAGTAAAGGAGATTACTTTTTTTATTTTTGTGTTTGGTTATGATTGAGAATAGATGAGAGAGAGTAACAACGCAGGTAAAAAATGAAGATATTTTTGTGATGATGATGAAAGATATGTAATATATAAAAAATAAAAAAATATTCTTGTTACATAAAGGTAAAGTTACGGCACAAAGAAAATAACAAAAAAAAAGATATTTTCATTTTTAAGATGATTAAAAAGCATAAGATATAAATGGTCATATTTTTTTTGTATTAGGCAGATATTTTTATATATTGTGGATGAATGAAAACTGTTCCAAAACCTCCTCGGATTTTATTAACTTCTGGTCAGTAACTGCAACTATCAAACTCGAAATTAGGTACCAAGCCAACAATGGGCCACATTCCTTCCCAACCTTCAACAGCATTTACAAACGAACAATCGGATGTATCACATCTCAGTCTTAAATATTTTTAAGATTATAATTTCATTTAACATTTTATTTCTCTTCTTATTATGATTGGTGTATTTAACAGAAAGTCATTTTTTTTATTTCGAGTTTTTAATGGTGATTTTGTTCTTTATATGTACAGCTTCTCTTTCTAAAATCATTTTCATGGAGGGCTGATTTCCTTGGATTTTTTATTGTGATTTTTGTTACCTATTCGGTTTCTGATTTCATTTTGAGTGAACAAGGAGAAGTGATGAAGATAGGGTGGTGGAAGGAGTACTTGCCGTGCGTGGCCATGGTGTTGGTCCAACTGGGATATGCAGGCATGAACATATTCTCCAAGGCGGCCATGGATGCTGGCATGACTCCCTACGTGCTCGTCACTTACCGTCAGATTTTCGCAACAGCCGCCATCGCTCCGTTCGCCTTTTTCATCGAGAGGTGCGGTGCTTCCCCTCCACCGGTCCTACTCATTCCATCTTAATTTTATGAACCGCAGAGCGACTTTTATTGTTAGTTTCAAACTCTAATGTTATTTTGATCATGTTTGCAGAAAAAATCGACCGAATATGACATGGGAAATTCTGTATCAGTCTTTGGGTAAAGTTAGCTTTAGCTACACTACCCCGTGTGATCAAAGTTTGATTTTTTTTTTACTATTTTTTTTTTTGAGAAGTTCAGGGCGACGGTGAACGTGTTCCTCTACTTTATCGGACTTGAGTATACCACTCCAACCATCGCCTGTGCTGCGGACAACACATTCCCAGCAATCACATACATAGTTGGAATTTTGGTTGGGTAATGAATTACTCAAAAGCTCCTATGATGCGCTCTTTTTATGGCTTTCCGAGCATGTTGCCTTTGGTGTTTGTAGAATGGAGAAGTTGAAGATTAGGGAGCGTGCAGGGCAGGCAAAGGTGTTCGGAACAATTGTGTGCGTGGGCGGGGCTATGGTGCTGTCCTTCTTGTTGTGTGGCTTAAATCCCACATCGGTTGGGAGGGGGTACTATGCCCCTTCCAAGGCCATATATAAGAAGGCCCCCTCCTTCCTTTAAGTGTTGCAGGTTACCAACTCAATATACAAGCCCCCATTGTATTTTAATTTTGATTTATTTTTGTGTCAGTCACTAACTTTAAAGGTCCTTTGATCTCGTGGATTGACTTACTACTAGACAGTGAATAAATTTATAAATTTATTTTCATAGGATAAAGTCGATGAGGATCTGCCAAATTGGCGCCATTTCTAGGGACAAGATTAACTCTTTATATTAGTAACTTGTAAATATTTTTATGATGTTTTTTAGGGATCAGAGAGAAACTGCACGTGTGACTTGGTAAACCGAGAATGCAAATACTCTTTAGTTTTATTTTTACAAATTACCATGCGCGGGGCTTTTGTCTGACCCTCTGACCGGCTTCTATTGAGTCCATGGATCTTTGGCTTAAGCATGAGTCATTCCCACTATATGAGAACTTAGAACAACTGCTACACCAAAGGAGGGCAGAGGATAGAATAACCAGATGACACGTGTGTATGGTAGTGTCACAACCATCAAGATAAAGGACAATAAGAAAGCAGACCGCACCAACATTATACTACCAACCTTTTTGCATTCAGCCATATGATTGAGATGGTGTTAACATTAAAATTAGGAGTAGTGTCTTACACCAACTTCTAAGATTTTGAGCGATGCCGATAGAAGATTCTCAGAGACATATTTGGGAGTTCAATGTAATTTGCACCACGATGAACTGGCAAGACCATACGTCAATAAAATGAGCTTAATGACATTCTCTTTCTCCCTTGTTGATTTTGCTAAAGAGTGGTTATTGTATATGCTTATGTGTATTATTACAACACGGAGCCAGATGCACGATAAGTTTCTTATAAAATACTCTCTTACAGATAAAGCCAATTAGATCAGGAAAGATATGTGTGATATTAAATAGTAGCCAGACAAGATGATGTATGAATAGTACGAGCATTTTAGACATCTTCTTCCAAAGTGTTAAGGCCATGGGTTCGCGTACCACACATTGATCGAGTTCTTCATTGAGGGTATGAAAATACAGAAGCGGAGAATGTTGGATGTCGCAGCTTGTGGTTCCATTCCAAACAGATATCCTGATGAGGTGTGGACAACCATTAAAGATATGGACTAAAACAATCGCTCGTTTGATTCTCAGAATTAAACTCGCGGAGTATACAATGTTTTCATCTCAGATACACCACCACATCCGGCAGTAGATATGTCCTTGGAGATATCATAACTGAAGGCCTTGATGTGTATGATGATGAAGTGAATGGATGACCAAATTTAGATTCGCCATTGATCAAGATTTTGATGCTAGATTGGAAACAAAGATTGATTAGTTGACATTAAACACAAACAAATTTCACAAAACAAATGTAAATCATCAAAGGAAGACTGACCTGGCCATAGAAAATTTTGAGCGACAAGTGGGATAGCTAGTCATAGAGATCAATGACCTGAGAGCGCCACATGATCGACTTTAATCTCTAAGTGAGAGGGATCCACTCTCTAGTGTCACATGTGGAGTGACTCTAAGGAGCGGGACACAACTACCGAATTTCAGAGTGTCAAAAGATGATGGATTTTTCGTACTTAACAAAAGCTGAGTGCAACCCTGCGCATAGAGGGGAAGGTGCAAGAGCGCACGACCAGTGGTAAATCAACCCAAAATTCAAATCCGCATGCGGAAGAGACAGTCACTGTGTGCATGACCGATAATTTTGTGTGCAGCCTAATACCCATTCCGGTTTTATTATATTATATCAATTCATGTCCTTATAATCAACATGACTTATTTGGGCATGCTAATAATTGGAATAAATTTCAAGATTATAAAAAGGATGTATTCACAAGTATAGATGGCCGGCATGGATTCAACAAAGCTAAATTTAAAGCGCTGCTCAAGTAAAGGTCTTGTTGGAAGGATATGAGCCACTAAGAAATGATTCACCTTTGACGTTGAAGACACGTCTTAAGACATAATTCAGTAAGATTTACACAATGGTGGTGAGTGTTTGCAACCCGTATCAAAGTTTCAAATCATGTAAGCGTAAGCACAAGGGGAACAAGGTGGGTCCACAGTTCGTAGCTATTCAGTTGTGTAGACCACCATGACTTACATGAGAGGTATCATCAAGCCTAAGACGTAAAACAAGGGCGCTTGTACAAAGACAACTCATAATTACTTTTTAAAATTTTATTTTTCCTTATTTTTATTTTTGTTAGGTTAGTTTATGTAGTTTATGATGACTAAATGACATTATCTTTCTTTTAGTCCTTAACACCACAGCAAAATCGTAGTGATGGGTTTTTATAAAAGATCATAAAAAATCGGATGTTTTAGAAAGAAGTCGTGCGCCGGTCAGGAAACTACGGCGCA
>NQLW01000045.1:102743-149101 GCA_002312845.1 Kalanchoe fedtschenkoi | reverse complement strand
GTATTTGATTGGTAGAGCCCCTTCCACAAACTTAGTAGTGTTCAGTAGCAGGGTTTTAACAGGGGGAGGCACTCCAGCAACAAATATTTAGGATTTGTCCACATTAGCACTCAACCCAGTCAGGTTAGTAAATCTGCCTAGCACATTTATAATGCCCTCTACTGATTTATAATTTGCTTTACATAATATCATCAAGTCATCAGCATAGTATAGGTGGGTCAGTTTTAATTTCCCACATTTAGGGTGAGATTTGAACGTAAGGGAATTCCCAGGTTTTTTAGCATTCTGTTGAGATACTCCATGGTAAGAACAAATAAGTAAGGAGAGATGGGGTCACCTTATTCCAGGCTTTTCTTACTTTCAAAGAACCCATTTAGTTCACCATTAATTTTAGGGAAAATCTGGATGTGGTTATTAATGTCATGACACATTTTAAGAATCTAAGGGGGAATCCTAGGTATTTTAGCCATTCATTGAGAAAATCCCAAGACAGTGAATCATAGCCTTTCCTTAAATCTATTATTTGATGATTTTAGCTAGTTTTAATATTTCAGAGAGAATTTAAGGCTTAATGTGAAAACCTGCTAAAAGATTAGTGTTAGAACAATAGACAAACAAAATCAGATTGAAAGTCAAAAGCCATGGTCTGTCCAATGGCAAAGCCGCATATTAAAATATCAACTACGTGCTCTATGACATGGAGAGAGAGATAAATGTGGTGCGAAAAGAAAGTAACAAGAATTGCTGACTTAGAAAAAGCCGCTTGAATGTACTAAGCATACAGAAGAGCATTCAATGCGCCTGACTCATAATGTTTCCAAATCTCAAGTTGAAAGAACTTAGGAAATTTTGAGAATCATAAATTTCACACTATAAGTCCGACTGGATCATTTCAAATTGTCACAAAAAGAGGAAATAAATATCTATAATTTCTAAAGAGGGGTTAACACATCATTCTTGAAAGATTTCTATTAGATGGACAGTCAAAGTAAGTGGACAAATTGATTTCTAATTTGACTCCTAATCTGGGTAGAATTCCTCTTCCGCCTACAAGTCTGAATCCTATCATGTCTGTAAGATAACTTTCATAGGATGTACATCAATTTCGAGTAGATCTCATTCCTAAGTGAGAGGCCACACAATTCTATATATGGAGGTCTGCGGCCGCTCTTTCAAGTATTCCTCAACATACCATACATTAGCCTCCTCTTTGAAGTATTATCAGTCTCTCAAGTCTAATTTTCTCTACGACATTCATCCTAAATTCTCCAGTGGAGGGCAGTAAGGAGGAAGGAGCTAATAGGGTTTGTAAGGACTATTCCTAATCAAGCTATTGTGTATCTTTACATTGCTATTTGTAGATAAATTTCCTTGTGTAGGTGCTATAACTTATGTATTAGTGTTATGAAATTATTGTTCCTAATAAAGTCCATGTTCTTATGAATGTTGTTTGATAGCATAGCCTCACAACTTATGTTACCTTGCAATTATTTTATGGTTTATTACATGAAGTTCATCTTTAATATTAATGATTAAAACAATCACAAGTTAGTCACCTGATCTATGTCTTTATTTACTAATTCTCTTCTCTTCTTTCTTAATTGTTACAGGTTAATAACTTAATATATAGACCTCCCTTAATTGCATTTATACTTTGCTTCTTTTTTTTGTTAGTCACTAACTTCAAAGGTCCCTGTCCTCATGGATCGACCCTGTACTTACTACTAGCTAGTGAACAGATTTATAAATTTATTTGCATAGGACAGCCCAATGATGGTCCTGTAAATTACCCACTAACATTAGTTTACTCTGAGTCCTTAAGACTAAAACAAATTATAGTGTGGGAATTTTGTGGGTGATATCATTAAAATTTAATGCCATAGAAGAGACACAGCACGCAATTAATCTTTTTAGGGAGTTGGATGCTGAGGCTGCTGAATGGATGAATAGGGAGGAAGTCATGTTTAGGGAGAGAGTTGGAGGCGGAGGCGGACAGCCGCCTGGCGGATCGCATGAGGGTTCGAGTCGACGAGCGGCCCAGGTCTATCCTAGCGGGAGGACGACATCCGGATGGAGCCATCGAGAGAATTGGGATGGCCTGCCCTCGTCCTCGGTGCAGTATTGCGCTTGGACGGGCGGATGGTTTCATCGCCGGAAAGGATGGCTGCAGCCTACGAGGGTACCGGCCGTGGAAATCGGGTCTAGGGCTGCGCGACTGGCCGGAGGGGATCGGGTTTCAACTAGGTGGAGCGGCACCACTCGGCAATCGATGCACGAGGATTCGAAGCCAATAAAATCTTATGCTGCCATCGCGGCAGAGCCTAGGGTTTCTCGACCATTCTTCTCGGACGTTCCGCTGAGGGATAGGCAGGTTCAACTGAAGGAGGGTGCTCCGCTGATTGTGTTTGGTGACAATGAATTGAATATGGCCTTCCGATCGATGGATTTTGCACTGATTATCAAGTTCTCGCCATCACGTCCTAGGGTTGGCGAGATTTCGGAACACATAAAACAGTCATGGAGGATGGAAACTCGGCCATATGTAGGTGCTTTGGATGGGAAGCACACTCTTGTTATCTGTGGCTCGAAGAGGGATGTTGTTGAGGGTTTGACATGCGAATCTCGGAGGATGGGGTCTGCATTATTTCGAATTTTCAGATGGTCGCCGGACTTCTCGCTGAATGCTGAACCTCCTTCGGCTGCGGTGTGGGTGAAACTCCATGGCCTCGATCCATATTTCTTTCGGGTGAGCTTTCTGAAAGAAATCTGACGCGGAGTAGGGCGTTTTTTGAAGGTTAATGACCAAACCCTTGCACTGGCTAACCCGGCAACTACTAGGGTTTGCGTGGAAGTGGACATGGCTAGATCGTTGGTGCAGGGGCTATGGGTTGGTTCTGTGAATCGACAGAAGTGGATTATGAGGGGCGCCTGGACTATTGTGGCCGATGTAAACGGCATGGCCATATTAGGGCAGAATGCAGGAAGTCTCGGAGTGCACATGAGCCTCGGCCACCTGGCCCGGATCAACCGTGCGCGGGAGGAGGTAAGTCGTCTAATGATTCAGATCGTTCTGGAAAGGTCCCCACGGAAAACGGGCGAAAGGAGACTAGTTGGACTGTGGTCCACAGGAGGAAGAAAGGGCCTCACCCGGAAACGCATAACCATCAGGTGAAGAAAGGTATTGTAAAGGCGACGGGTACTGAGATGCGAGCTGGGGTTGGAAGTGGCATTATGATTCGGGAGTCGACACCGGCAGGACAGCTAGGTAGTCCTTAAAAGGAATCCCACTTATTGGATCCCATGCATGTCTTGCCTGATGTGCCCATGCAAATTCAGGAGGAGCCGTCCCAGGTCACGACTTCAGCCCTTTCCGGCGGGTTAGTCTTGGATGGGAGTGACTCGGGTGGCCAAAAAGGGGGACCAAGAAACCCAAGTCATGTTGACAATCAGCCCGCCGAGCGGCCGTTGATCGTGCGAAATGTGGCAATGCAATCTTCCTTTTTCCAGCGGATGCAAGATAGTATTGAGGATTGTATGTTCCGGATGTTTGATCAAGAAAAGAGGCAGGCTCAGGCTACCATGTATCGGCGATTGCTGTTAGTTGATGACTCGGCCCTTGGGTGTTCGTCTGGAGAGGTAAATCAGGTTCGAAAAGAGGAGTTGCCTAATGATCCTCTTCAGTTATGTTTCAGGTCAGAATGGAGAGGTGAGCCGGACCGCTCTGATGAGCGGGTGGCTCGTCTAAGGCAAGAAAGGGACCAATGTAGGCGCACTACGAGGAGCGCTACCAAATCTTCCAGCTCTCATACATCTAAATGATGAATGCTCTCTGCTGGAATGCCCGGGGGTTTATATTAGAGGTACCCGAGATTACCTCAATCAGTTAATATCTTCTTATCGTCCAGCTCTTGTGTGTATTCTGGAACCAAAGGCGGTGGAATCCAAGCTAATCAGGTTGCGGCGGTCTCTGGGGTTTGCAAGATCTTTTAGTGACCACTCGCTAAATCACCATATTTGGATTATGTGGAATGATTCTTTACAGGTATCAATTGTTGATATTTCTAATCAGCATATTACCATGGAAGTGGAGATTGGTATCGGTGGGATAAAGGTTCTTTGCTCAGTCAAATACACGCTTTGTTCTCGGCATGCCCGAGCTCGGCTTTGGCAGCACCTTTCAGCGATTGATCATTCTGGAGTTCTGTGGGTTTTGATGGGAGATTTTAATGTCATTTCTGATTGGTCTAAGAAGCAAGGTGGGCGGCGTCGGGATGATGGTAGTATGCGAGATTTTAACGATTTCATCAGTAATCTGGGCCTGATTGTCTTTTACATGGTGCAATAACCAGTAGGGGTGGAACAGAATCTATAAGCGGTTAGATAGAGTGCTTCTCAATGGTTCGGCGGTCTCAGCATTACCGGATCTCTCCGTTCGCCAGGTTGATCGCATCCAATCAGATCATTGCCCGCTGGTTATTGAGTTGATTCGTATCCTTCTTTTCTTTCCGTGCTATGTGGGTTGGGCATGGTGATTTTATGAGGGTGGTGACGGAGTCGTGGAAATTAGGTCGCCATGAAAACTCGATGAGGAGTTTCACATATAATTTAAAGGATCTTCGACGAGTATTACGTGCTTGGAATTGGCACACTTTCGGGGACCTGAACAGACAAATCGAGCAGTGCCAGAAAAAAGTTGATGATGCAGATTCTGAGGTGTTGAATCGGTGGTCTTATCAGGCGGAGGATCGGCTAAAGCATGCTCAGGCTGATTTGGAATCTAAGCTCCGGGCAAAATTTCAGCTATTAGAGGAGAAGAGCAGGCTGGCACGGCTAAAGGATGGGCACCGTTACTCAGCGATATTTCATGTGGCAATGAAGGTGAGGCAAGCAAAATCTAGAGTTCATATCGAGCTTCCTGACGGCACCTAGTCGGACGACAGGGAGAAGATTGGTCCTGCGGCTGTTTCGGTTTTTCAAGATCTTCTGGGTCTGGTTGTTTCTCCTCTGGACCACGAGGTTTTGGATGTGGTTCCGTCTTTGATTTCGTCTTATGAAAACTCTGAGCTCACCCGTCCTCCTTCCATGGCGGAGCTGAAGGAGGTGGTTCGGAGTATTGATGTGTCGAGTGCTCTGGGTCCAGATGGTTTTACCAGCCTGTTTTATAGGCACGGTTGGGATTTGATTAGCGTTGATTTACTCGCGGCTGTCTGCTGGTTCTTTCAACCGGGGAGCTATCTCCCAGCGTCTGTTACAGCTACTCACTTGACTCTTATCCCAAAATCAAAGAATCCAAGAGCGCTCGGAGATCTTCGGCCTATTAGTCTGTGTAATGTGATCCATAAAATCATTTCAAAGCTCTTAAATTCTAGGCTTAGACCTCTTCTTCCTCGGCTGATAGGCCCGGAGCAAGCCGCTTTTGTTAAAGGTCGGAGTATCCATGAAAATATTGCTTTAGCTCATGAATTATGCCGTGATATTAACAAGAAGGTATGGGGAGGGAATATAATGATTAAACTTGATATGTCGAAGGCATATGATCGGCTTTCTTGGGCTTTCATAATCCAGGTCTTTCGCCGTTTTGGTTTTTCAGAGGTATGGTGTGACTTGATTTATAGAGTTCTCTGTGGCTGCATGTTCTCGGTGAAATGGGATGGAATGCTTTATGGTTATTTTCATTCGTATTGTGGGGTGCGGCAGGGGGATCCCCTATCCCCGTCTTTATTTGTATTGGCTCTCGAGGTGTTGGGGCGGCTTCTGAACAAGAACATTTCTGACGGGAGCATCAGGCCATTCTCGTGTAATCGTCGGGCAGCTCCCCCTTCCCATCTTATGTTTCCGGATGACATTATGATTTTTGGGAATAGCAGCTCTAATTCTATTCGAAACTTGCGTGACGCGGTGGAGGCTTTTTGTGGAGCTTCAGGGCAGGTGATCAACCAATCAAAGAGTGCCATATATTTTTCTAAGTTGATATCAGCCCCTCGGCGAGCGGTGGTGCTAGCAAATACAGGTTTCGCCACTGGTTCTTTTCCGCTTACATATCTCGGTGTTCCTTTATTTCCGGGTTGGGCAAAGATTGAGTATTTTGATGACTTGGTGAGCAGGATCCGAGGCCGCGTGGAAGGTTGGTTTAGTAAGCTCGTCTCATTCGGTGGCAGGATCACACTGATACAGTCAGTTCTTATGGCATCATCGACCCATGTTCTGGCTTCTATCCCTGTTCCTCGGATTGTGTTGAAAGCGCATCTCCTCGTTGCTGGCATCCTTTATATGGAATGCAGGTCAAGAGAAGCGTCATCATTGGGTAGATGGTCTTCTGTCTGCCGGCCAACTAGTGACGGAGGCTTAGGGCTGAGAAGCTTGGATCAGATTAGGGAAGGGCTTCTCGCTAAGCTTGCTTGGCAGTTTTGGGAGCAAGACTCTCTCTGGGCTCATTTTATGGCTTCGAAGTATGGGCATCCTTCGCTAATTTCGTCATCACCGATCAGCGGGTCGGTTATCTGGTCAAATATTCAACCGTTCATCCTCCTTCTCCGGCCTCGGGTAGTGTGGGTTCTGGGAAGTGGTGTTCTAAAAATCACTCATGTTTTCCCCGACAGGAATGTAAGTGTGGATTTGGAAGGGTTTTCGGTGAAGGATATTCTGGATTACCCAGAAAAGTTGTTGAGGTGCCCTGTAGATATTCAGGAGTCTTTAAGTCGGGTTCGGCTGGTTGAAGGCTCGAAGGATCGTTTGGTGTGGCCGGAAACCGCTTCGGGTCGTTTCTCCCCAGCTGGTTTCTTATCTACCATCTATCCAACTCAGGGTGGTCGTGATTTCGATTGGTTTTGGGCTCCATGGATCCCTCGGAAGATTGGGGGATTCCTCTGGCGGTTATTTAATAACGACATCCCTGTGGATACCCGAATTCAGAGCATGGGTGTTTCCCTTAGTTCGCAGTGCTGTTGCTGCGATCGGCCAGCCTGTGAGTCGATTGACCATCTTTTTATTAATGGGGAGCTTGCTTGCTCTGTATGGTCTTCCCTGAGCAGAAGTCTAGATAAGCCGCATGTTACATCTTTGTTTCAGCTGAGATGGGCTTGGATACCATCGGGTCCTGTAAGGTCACATATTGATTTTGTCTCCTGTGAGGTAGTTGGATGTGGGTTGTGGGAGATTTGGTGTGAACGTAATAGGAGGATCCACGACTCCATTCCTGGCCGGCGTCTTTTGCTCAAAAAAGTGGGGAGTTGGATGCTTAGGCTGCTGCCTCAGTTTAAGGCGAAGGTACCATTGCCTTCGGCAGATATTCTGGCCATGGAGAGTCTGCGTCTCCCTGTTCTACCTGTCCCGGTTAGTCGAGTGAGGTGGATTGGTTGGGACCCAGGACCGGGTCTCACCCTTAATACAGATGGATCTTCGGGGTCCCGGGGTTCTTCAGGAGGAGGGGTTATTCGGGGGATTCTGGGCGAGCCGAAGATGTTGTTTGCGTCCCGGTTCAATGCTTATTGTTCCAGTGTAGTTGCAGAGTATGAGGTTGCTCTACAGAGTCTTCAGCTGGCGCGAGAACATGGATTTCATGTTGTGGAATTATAGAGTGACTCGAAGGTGTTGGTTGACTCTCTTACGGGAGAAGGCGAATGCCGTTGGTCGTGTACCTATGTTTTTCGCGAAATCAGGCAAGAGATTGTCGGAGTACGGGTTGTTCATGTGCTTCGTGAGGCTAATCGAGTTGCGGACAGGCTTGCTAATTAGCCTTGGAAGTCGGATCCATTGTTGCTCTTTCCTCGCAGCCTTTCTCGGCGGAGGTGCGCGCAGCTCTTCGTTGGGATGGGCTTCGATTTATGTCCTCTAGGCGTGTGTAATGGGTTTAATTTTTGCTTGTTGGGTAGGTGGTTCGGGTAGACTGGGTGCGATCCCTCTTCCCGTTTCTTCCTTCCTTTTTGTATCCTCTTTCAGACCTTGGTTTTAATAAATTTTTTGAAAAAAAAAAAAGAGACACAGCACGCAAGTAGGCAATTGCTGCATGTGTGGCTTAATAGAAGCAACTTGCTCGACTTTTCTATTAAATCGTCTATAAGTTTCTCGTGCGTGACCTGGTAAGTCAATGCGCAATTAAGGAGCTCAATGATCAGACAGTATTTTCAGGTTCTTTCTTTCTCAGCTTATTCATCTTGAATATGACATATGATATGAACTATGAGGATATGGTTGATTTTTAGTGTGGGATGGGAATATCATCACTTAGTGTCTCATATTGTCTTGATTCTTTTCATTATTTTACACTTTCTTTTTCTTTGAGTCAATATCTCACAACATCAAATATCTGACAAATCTAAAAATGTTTTCAAAATCTGAGCTTTGCTAGATGTTTACTACTTCATGTAAGTAACCAAATCATGTTGATGCACGGATTGAAGTTATTCTTAATGATTTTATCTTTATATGACTTGGTTGTGTATTTCCAATGAGTCAATGCCGTTAAAAATATTTTAAAAAGTATATTATATAAGTGACCTATCTTTTCTTAAAGTCATGCCTTTATAAAAAAAATCTCACGACTAATGATCATAAACATAAGACATGGTGAAAAGGTTTCATAAATAAACTAGACATAAAAATTATAATTATAAAGTCATATCTGATAGAGTTGTGGGTGAAGCTTGTATTTTTACAAAACAATAAAGTTGAAACTATCAAGATCCTCTAAATATGAGCTTGTGTCATAAGCCACCTGCTGATATCCCACTGATGTGGAGCGATATCATGATTTGGGTATCCACATAGTCCTTGTTTGGTAAAAGGTAGGCGGTGTTTGGTGCATAACTAATAATGCATGCTCTTCCTTATTCATATGTTTGACATTATTTTTATGTGTTACTCTTAAAAATAGTGGAGGCTGGAGCATACAGTATGCTAGAGAAGGTTAATGCTAAAGATTATGCCTATATCATGATTGTTTGGTAGATGTTTGAATGTGTGTTAAACTATAGGGATGAGATAGTGAATGGATAGCAAGGTATGGATATATTAATATGAACTACAAGGGATAGGATTTGAAAGCTAATACTCATTTTTATTTCTTGCTAAAGGATGATCAAAGATTAGTGTGGGATATTTCAAGAGACCAAACTATTCGCTGCACCGTATCCTTAACTCAACTAATCCTTAACAGTTCTAGAGTATTAAATTTAGCTAGTATTTGAATTTAAGGCTTATTTTAGGTCTTAATGCAAACAATGATAAACATGAGTTTAGAATAAAAAATGGAGAAAGTCAAATTAAAGGCTGAAGAATGCAACTGGCAGAGCACAAAAGTTGCGCGTTGTGGACTACAGCCACGCACATGGGTGACATGGCAAGGATAGACACGTGTCAAAAAAAGTAAGGAGCCTTAGAAGCTGATGCAACACTTGCCGCACGCGAGAGCTGAGTGTAGGGAAGGCATACATGTGCGTGTGATACATGTCTGTTTCTAAATTCAAGTTAGTTCTGACTCGGCGTTTTACATGGATGATAAATGTTTTGTATAAAGTTTGATTCTGATGATTCAAGTTGCTAGAAAAAGATGAGAGAAACCACTTTTTATGAGAAGTCATGATCTATATCTGGCTGGACTTTTGCCAGTCGGACGATTAAAATCAGTCGGTAGATTTGTTTCATAATCCAAATCTGATATCTGTCAGCTTCCTTGTCCAAATCTACAACAAATTCTCAGAATATTTACATTAGAGAATATTTAGCAACTCGTGATTATCACTAGTTGCTAAGTTAGGCACACCATACACTAATATAAAGAGGTCTTTTCATTCTCTTTTGTGTGTGAGATCAAAAGGAGACTACACCAGCAATCAGAGCTTATTTCTATGGCATTTGGTAACTAAATCCCTTGTGTAGTTTAGATGTGAAACTTTTGATGTACGTTATAAGATTATAACACTCTGTTTTGATGATATATTTACTGAGCTTATTCATATGAATATTGTTTAATACTATGACCTGACAACCTATGTTACCTTTTAATTATTCAACAGTTGATTAAAATTTGAAAGCTAGGGTAAATACATATTATTTAATAGGAAAATAATAATAAGTTTTCTTGCATGTATATATGGTACATATACACTAGATTGGCTAGGACCTGTATATATAACTTGAACTCCCTACAATAGTAGTAAACTGCATATATCCTTCATCTAGGCTAACAACCCCAAATTGCATGATAGGACATATAGGGTTCATATCATTGGCATAAGAGTATGATGATCGTAGAGTAGGAGAAATTGTGTATGACTTGTCGCTGTTCCCGAATGTTTGAGTATATATATTTTGTTGAGTTCAGTTCACTACAAAATTTCATGTTTAGTATTGATGATAAAAAAATCACAAGTTAACCACCTAAACTGCATATTTGTTTACATATTATTTTCTCTCTTGTAGTGCGCAGGTACCATCACTACTTGGAGTCATACGGAGTATGCATTTCTTGCCATACTTCCTGCAGCAAAAGAATCTCAAATTCCCAAGGAGATATGCGGAATTAAATAGCATTCAGACAAGACAACATATGAGTGTTACGAGCGTTTAAGAAGGCTAATCACTAAATGCCAAAATCATGGATTCTTGGCCCGAAACTTGTTAGATTTTATGTCAAGAGTATGTAGAACATGAGAGAAAGATATTGGATGAAGCAGGTAATGGAACAATCCAAAATATGTATCTTTATGAGATATGGACCATCATCAAAGAAATTGCTGAGAATGCCTACCTGTTTATAAGACCTCTAGGAGTGCTGAAGATTGGAGCCTCATATATAATAGTGCCACCACAGACACCACTAGCAGCAGCCCCTTCTTCTGAAACTACATATTTAAAGGCCTTAATGTATGGGATAAGCCAGACCATGAACACCATGATAATTACACAATGTCATATATGCATGTCTATAAAGCATAATCACTACTACAAGTTAATACCTTTAACCACATTTATTTATGGTCAATTACCATATTCTACAAGCGTGGTTAAAGCGATCGTCCTAAATAGAGGAGTACAAAATGTGGTATTAGGTAGTGAACTTATAACCATGCTTAATGAACCAATTACCAAGCCTGGTACCACGCTTACTGAACCAGGTTTGGTAATAGGTCCTTTTTTATAAAAAAAATTCAGGATTTTATTTTGTAATTTGATTAAATTACAAATAAAAATCCCAAAATCGATTACATAAATTATAATTTCAAATTTAATATAATTTGTATTGATTAAAAGAAAAATACATTATTTATATCATTATATTGTGAGATACAGGAAACTAAAAAAATAAAACAACATAGGTTGTGCCTACAAACCGCTAGCCACACTATGCCGATGGACGTCCATCACATGCGCTGCTATATCTTCTCTAACCGAGTTGGTATCTACATCTGAATATAGCGTGCGACTGCCTCCAAAAAACTATAAATAAACATCAAAATTTTAAAAAAAGTTAATGAAGTCCGAATAAATAATATTTGGATTATTAAAACATTGAAAAAATTAAATTTTACGTGCTGAAGGTCGAATCGTGATATGTCAGGTTGCGGAGTTAAACCCTCGATAACACGGCATGTTCGTACACACATAGTACACACACATCTTCCATTTCGGAAGCTATAGCGAACACTATTAAAAATTCATAGGGTGAGTAACAAGAATTATACAACAATTTGTATACTACTTTTGTGTTTTTATTAAAAATCTTACCGTAACCTTCACCCATGATACCATCGCATCGTATCCACGTCATCATCGAAGACCACTGAACATATGTTAATAAAATGATGTGAGTTGCTAATTGTTATTGAAAAATTATGAATAAATTAAAATTTTAATTTTTATATGAGCTTACTCCTCTACAAACTTCACAAGCATCGGCAGAAATCTATCACATTAAAAAAGAATCCTAGTAGTAGACGATGGACTCCTTCGGGAAGATGACTGCCAGAGTCCAGTGCCACCTTTTAAATCATCGAATGTTAATTCATTTTTTAGTAGAATAGCAAAATTTTAATTATTTCTATTTTATGAAATCACTTACGATGCGCCTTAGTGGTATGGCAGAAAGTAGCAAATAGTAGCATGTGACTGCATCTCTGTGCTCTCCCCTAACTGGATCTGCAGGTGCATGTAGCATGCTCTCATCTCATGCTCCTCTATTACTCGCTCACCTGGTTGGATCGAAAAATCGAAATGTCCAGGGAGAATCTGGAGGGAAGTACCTATAAAATAGGTATCTGCACGCACAATAGTGTTTACTTAATGATTTAGTTATGAAGGTTAATGTTGATTGTTCAACTTCATTGTTACCTGATGTACACTATCATATTCGCCGCAGATATTGGCTCAATCTTCAATAACTCTGTCGCATCATCATGATTGTATCCCGATGGCAAATTGTATCCGATGATATCCGGGGTCATGGGGACCATCCCCGGATAATGGGACAGATAGGAGTGTGCTAAAGCCAGTAGCTGCGTGATCCTAACTCCCAGCCTGCGGTACTCCTCTCATCCGGGAACTGGAGCAGTCCGCTTAGTCCAGTGATGATCATCGTAAAGCTAATGGAATTAAGCGAAGTTAGTCAATTCATTCATGTTCCATGTTATTGTTATATATTTTAACTTGATTCAAATCTTACCCTCTCATCAAGCTCGATAAGATGTCGAGGCCACGGAATAATCTATTCACTCAAATGATATACCTCCAAAAATGTCCCACTCTTCGACTCGACCATCACGGGTAGGACGGCCCCCTCATAAATGATATCGACTATCAGCACCTTAACCTGATCCGCTGGCATAATGATGTAATTGTAGACTCGGCCCCTCATGACTCTGCCCATAGCGGTGAGTCTCCTCACCTCCTCATAACTGACACCCTCATACACGTACAATGCGTACTTCCTACCAATCTATTTAACATAGTATTTATTTTCAGCCTAATATAATTTACTTCATTGATATTAGCCGGGCTCACAGAATCACTGGTTGTCATGTTGGGAGCCTGCCTTGCATATATCTTGGGGCTCCCCTGTTCAAGGGAAAAGTTAAATCTTCTTTATTTGACAATCTAATAGAGAAAATTCAGAGGAGGATTTGTGGCTAGAGATCGAAACTTCTATCTTGGGGAGGTAAAAGAGTTCTTATATCCTCAGTTCTACAATCTGTTCCTTTTCACATTCTCTCGGCTCTGCCTATTCCAATGAAGGTTATAGCAAAAATGGAAAGACTCTTTAAAAACTTCTTATGGGACGTTGGAGATAAAAAAAAGGCATCATTGGGTTTCATGGGAGTTAATCACCAAACCCCTCAGCCATGGAGGCCTGGGCATCAACAGATTTACTCAACACTCTCAATGTCTCAAAGCTAAATTGGCGTGGAGTTTCATACAGCAAAAATCTTTATGGGCTAGATTCATGAACCACAAATATAAGTTCCCGGTTATATCGATGACTGACTCTCAAATCTGGAAATATTTGGTTCCCATTCTCCAGGTTATTCTGCCTAATAGTTTTTGGCATATTGGAAATGGAAGCATCTCCTTTTGGCAGCAGAGATGGTGGCCAATGGAGAATGCGGCTATCAGCAGTCCTACATGGGAGAATAACCCCAGCATTTCTGTTAAAGAGATTTGGAGAGATGCTAATCTAAGGGCTATATATACAAGTTATCTTCCCCTGCAGCTTAGAGAGTATGCTCGCAATATTAATTTGTCTATGGAGGAGGATAGACTGATTTGGCAGAATAGCACAGATGGTTATTTTACCACCAAAAGTTTTAGAGAATTATGCTATCCGAATTCTGAGGGTGATCACCAATGGATGGAGAAGGCTTGGCAATCTTGGATTCCTTCTAAGTGTAGCTGTTTCCTTTGGAAATGTCTCAATGGGGCAATACCTGTAGATAGGGTGATTCAGAAAGCTCAGATACCGCTGGCCTCCAAATGCTCCTGCTGCAACAGTCCTCAGGTGGAAACCATCGGTCACCTTCTTTTGCAGAGTGATATAGCTGCTTATATCTGGAATTGGTTTGGTAGGATTTTTAATATTCAAACTCCCTCAAGTTCCTTAACTCAGGCAGCCAAAAGATGGATAGAACATGCTAACTTAAAGTCTCAGGTGGGCTGCATCAGAATTCTGACTTTCATCATTTCCATTTGGGAAATATGGAAATGGAGGAATGCCACCAGATTTGAGGACACTTACAACAGAAACCAGATTATCCACAAGATCATAATTCAACTCCAACATCACTCCAGCCTGCTAAGTGGAGTCAGGAAAGCTGCCTGGATGGAGATCCTTTCTATCCAAGCCTTAAGAATTCCAATTATTCAGCCTAAGGTCCAAAAGACTCAATGGGTGAATTGGATCTCTCAAGTTTCAGGCATAACATTGAATTGCCATGGAGATAGTAATGGTTCTCAGATCTTCGGCGGGGGCATTATAAGGGGAGAAAACGGGGCTTTCTTAAAGGCTTAAAATTTCAAATTGGAGCAAGTCTCGGACAGGACCTTTGCATCCTTACTATCCATCAAAATTGGTCTGCAAGTGGTCTCCTTGTATAATATTCAGGGGTATCAAGTGCAGACAGATTCGTTATCGGCTGTTTTGGCAATCCAGCGAAAAGAAAAATGTCCTTGGCCTAGCATCAGAATTTGTTCAGATATTACCCACAGACTGTCGCCAACCTCTACCATTAGGATTTGCAAAGAAGCGAACTGTGCGGCTGTAGAAATTGGCTCTCTGAATCAAAGTTCTGCTTTTGAGATTTTTGGGAAGGAATCAAACTGTCCTAGTAGGGTTCAATCGCTGGTTCGCGAGGATCGGAAAGGAATTTTCCGATGTAGGAAGTAGCGGCATTGTAGGCCTTGTTGCCCTTGTAGCCACCGGCCGGAGGCTATTTCCGGCCGCCCCTTTTCTTTTTCTTCAATAAATGTTTGATTAAAAAAAAAACTTCATTGATATTAAATTAAACTGGGTTTATTAGACATACATCTTAAATGTTTACGAACGGATCCTCTAGATGAGAAGCCTACGAAATCTGCTGACGGGTAAGATAAGTCATAGGGCAGGAGTCTAGGGATGCTTCCCACCAAGTCTGGATGTCAATTTGTGCATATGCTAACTCCTAGGTGGGATACAGGGGGGTATCATTATGTTGTGGCGTCATGGCTAGTAAATAATCTTCGGTCCTCGGTGGCGGGTTGCGGATTGTCGTATGAGGTGGAGCACGAGGCGTAGTCATGGATGCCGCCCTCTGCGTGGCCTGTCTCTCGATATCCCGCTCATACTGCTCCTGATTGGCATAGTACCTACCACCCTTGGTGGATTACATCGACCAGAAAGTGTTCCATGTCCACGCGTTACCCTTACCGCGAACAATGGCTAGGATATTCAGGCGAATGGTGTGCCTCGGCCAAAACATCCCGCTGTACTCGGTCAAGCGTGGAAAGCTGATTAGGCTGGCTATTGCGTAGCTCGTCTAAGTATATTATGAAAATATTATTTTCAAGCGTAGATTCACAATCTTTGTGTATTGAATAATTAAGGGTAGCATAACTCCTTATTTTAAGCATTTAATAAACAACTCACAATGCGCCGTAATACAGCAGCCACCTCTGGAGTGGTATACTCCCTCTTACTTTTCCTCCTATGTGCCTCCTTCCATAGGATGTCCCACGGAATTCCCTGAATCTGCTCTACCGCCTCCTCTCGCGACACATCTTGCTGCTCGATAAGGCGTGCCCTCTCCTCCTCTATCATCTGCTCCTCCAGACCACTGTATCCATGTTTGGACAATGTGGTAGGAAATACATTTGCCTTTCGCTGCTCTTTTATTCACCTCTGATAGAGACTTCTTCGACGGGTTTGTCTCACATCTGGCGAACTCTTCCCACATCTATAATATGTATAAAAACAACAAAAATTATTTTATCTCTCAACTATTGATGAATTATTTTTGGTAACACCAGGTGAGTAATGATACCTTCTGATCAATACCCTCATATTATCCTATAGGGGACGAACCGTAGGTCTCCAGATGCTTGATGTAACTAAACTTCATGTCCCATCTAAAACCACGATACCAGATGGTAGCCAACTTCATCTCAGCATGATGGTGATCATCAATACCCTTAAACATAGCCTATGATCACCTTCTTTATGTTATTAAAATATTTTTAATAGTATAAGAACATTGTAACATGAACGAAATAATAAAATACTCACACCAGCGTGCTCCCAAATAATATCTAAAAGATGGTCGGGCACTTTATCCCAAGTCTGATATCTCAAGCCGAGCACAGACCGGATGATGAAGTGCAACTAACTCTTCTACATCCGTCCGATCTTACCTAAAGGTTCCCCGGTCTTATCCCCCCCACTCCACGGTAACTGTCTCTCCACGGCTATGCATCTGTTGCTGCTGTCTACACGCATCTGCTTCTTACCCTCTTACATGGACCCATAACTATATAAAAAATGAATTAAAACTCTAAATATTATAAGTTTTATACAATAATATCAACATTCCAAAAAATTATGCATGTACGAAATATGTAACACACCGCTCTATTTGTTCTAATTGTCAAACCACAATCCTTCATCATGGTCTGTTCTTACGTAAACTACCTGATATCTTCGTCATCATCTTCAACTTGAGGGATTTGGTTCAGAACAAGCACCATATCATCTATTTGTTCTTCATCATCACCGGCACGTGCATGATGTTGTTTTCCGTCTAATATAATAAGTGTTGCATTATTAGTCGAATCAGATACGTAAAATTTATGTGCACATTGTTCGGCCATGATAAATTGATCACCTCTATACCCTTCTCGTCGACTACGTACGAGGGTGAACCCAAACTCATCCTTATCAACATATCTATTGTCAAACCAGTGGCATTTGAATAGTGGGACTCGCAGACCATGAAAGTTGAGTTCTCATATTTCTTTAATGACCTCATAAAAAATATTTTCATCTACATCATTGAGACTAACACCACTGTTCTGCATAGTACTGCGAGTATCTTGTTCTTTAGTGTAAAATAATAATCGTTGATGATGTATCCATTCCATGTATCAACATGTAGTAATGGTGCTCGACTCAATAATGATAACTTATCTAATACAATCTCTAGATTCAAACTCAATAGTTCTTCAACCGGATCTCTTAACCATGTGCTAAATATTTAATTATGTTCTTTTTATAACCAGTCTTGTGTTTTTTGGGGCCACTTCTTATGAATGTAACTCACATGCTCGCTAATGAAGTCCGATGTCTCTTGAACATTATGCAGAATGCATAGATGTGCCATCCTTAGTTCGTCCATTGAGAGAGGTTTCAAACTCCGTCCAATGTGGCCACAGCCTAGTTCTGCTTGTTCGTCTAATGGATGTTTTGGAATTCCGACTGACATGGTATTTCATAAGTAATCAATGCAGTACTCAACGGCTTCCTCTGACATAAACCCCTCAACAATACTTCCCTCATATTGAAACCTATTCCGAACATATCCTTTGAGAATCTTCATGTATCGTTGAAAAGGATACATCCAACATAGATATAATGGTCCGCATTCCTTTACTTCTCTGACCAAGTGCATGATGAGATGTACCATTATGTCAGAAAAACTAGAAGGGAAATACATTCTCATTTCACATATGGTGACTATGACGTCCGACTGCAACTTATTTAATTTTGGAATAGATAATTATTTCTTGCAGATGACACTGAAAAAGAAATATAATTTTATGATAGTGAAACAAACTTTCTTGGGTGGAGTGCAGTGAATAGCAATCGGAAGAAACTATTACATTAGAACGTGACAGTCGTGGGACTTCAAATTTTGAAGCTTACAGTTCTTCATAGACACGAGGTTCTTCATGTTTGATGAATATCCATGAGGCACATTTGTATCGTACAGACACGTATATAATGCCTTGCGCTCAATCTTCAAAAAAGTGAAACAAGCAGGATGTAAAAAGGTACGGTTACCAAGTGTTTCAGGTGCTAATTCGTTCCTCAAACCCAACTCAATCATGTCTAAACGTGCGTTTTTACACTATCTTTGGTTTCGCTCTTTATGTCCAACAAAGTACCGACCAAACTATCGCATACATTCTTCTCGACATGCATAACATTGATGCAATGTCTGATACTCAATCTCTCCCAATAAGGCAATTGAAAAAAGATTGATTTTTTCTTTCACACGCCTTTAACCGACTGTCGAGACCGTTTTGCTCTTCGATACAACCATTGAACTGTTTCTTCCGTCGTCGAAAAGGATGTTCTATAAGTAGCCACCTCTTATGACCCATGTATATATTTTTATGACACTTGTGTAAATGTATCGAGCACATGGATTCGTCACACACCTGTCATGCTTTGTAACCTTTAACGTTGTAGCCAACAAGATTACCGTATGCAGGAAAATCATTGATAGTGTAAAACAGCATGGCGCGCAGAGTAAATTCTTACTGTATAAAAGCGTCATACACCTTCATACCCTCCGTCCATAATATTTTCAAATCATTGACCAATGGTTAAAGATAAACATCAATGTCATTCCATGATTGCCTCTGTTTTGAGCAGTGTGTTGTCCCTTATCTTTCTCTATTGTTGGCTTAACTCTCTGGCCACACAAGCTACTCTCGCTCTGGTTCACTACTACATTATTGTTTAAATACGGCGTTTTGAAAGAAGCTCTTATACGGCGTTTAACCTATATACGGCGTTTAAGGGTATAAACCGCCGTATATAGTTTAAAGAATAGAACTACGACGTTTTTGTTTAGACTTTATACGGTGTTTAATGAGATAAAACGCCGTATAACCCCTTAGGCTTAGACGGCGTTTGTCACTCCAAAACGCCGTCTAAGATCCGGTACACTTAAACGGCGTTTTATAAACTAAAACGCCGTTTAAGTATAGGGGTTTATACGGCGTTTTTGGATCATAAACGCCGTATAAATTCTGTGTAATTATTACGGCGTTTTATACCAAGAAACGCCGTCCTATGTGTATGGTATATACGGCGTTGTGAATGACAAAACGCCGTATCTTAGTAATAATCATATTTCCTAATCTGTTCGACTTTCCCTTTTACCAAAAAACTGTATATATATTAGTGTTTAACGATTCTTGGTTTCATAATTCAGTGATCGTCTGTTTCATAATTTTGTATTCCTATTACTGGTCATATTAAATAGGTATGTATGATTTTATAAATTCACCGTATTAATTTTATTATTTGTATTTATATGTATATATATGACTTTTTTATTATGTTTTTTTCCAGGTATATAAAGAATGACAAATCGAAATTGGATGAAATCAAGTCGTCTCAGCCGGGAATACAATGTCGGATTACGAGAGTTTTGTGAGTTTGCCAAAGCATATTGCGAGAAGCAAGGCACGAACGAGGTTCGTTGTCCCTGTATTAAATGCGGGAATGGAAGTATGGTCATTATTGCAGAACTAGAACGTCATCTTCGCCTTTACGGTATTGACGCATCATACACTGTCTGGTACTTACACGGTGAATCATTAGGCGGGTCTCAACCTGTAGAAGCTGAACATATAGAGAAAAACGCTGATGACCCATAAACGCCGTTTTTATATAAATAATTAGACGGCGTTTATTACCAATAAACGCCGTCTTTAATGTTCAACGTAGACGGCGTTTATAGTTCATAAACGCCGTATATAACTAAAATTGGAAACGGCGTTTAGTAGTTACAAACGCCGTATAATGTCTAATTATATTCGGCGTTTGGAACCTTTTATCTTATACGGCGGTTTCTTAAACGGCGTTTTACAAACGCCGTATAAGAGTAAAATAAACGCCGTCTTAGACCCATCTTCACGTAGTGGTTGCACACAAGACACTGTGGTCGCTCACTCAAAAGAGAAGGTAAAGAACTCCTATATAGGTGTAAGATGTGACTAATTTAGCAATTAGTGATAATCACAAAATTGCTAAGTTCTTCGGATAAGTATCTTCTGGGAATTTGATTTAGATACATATGTGTAAGCTGATAGAAGATAGACTTCAAATTTGAGTTAGATTACAAAACAATTCTGACCACGACATTGATCATTCTACTGGCAAAAATTCATTGAGATTTAGATATCAATTTTTTATTTAAAAGTTATAGATAATTGTTACCTCTTGTTATACCCGTTTGAATCATTGAAATCAAACTTTAGATGTATATGTTATGCCCCTCGAAAGATAGTACAATTCAACTAGTAGAAATCCGCTGAGAGTTAGATATCCTTGCCTTTTGTCTTTGTCTCACCATGTGTCCTTCCCTTACCACATCACCCCACGCACAGCTACAGTCCTCAGTGCATAGTTGTGGGCTCGACAGAGTGTGATTTTTATGCTCTGATTTGATTACATCCGTATTTTTCTCTAAAAACTCATCTTTTAGCATGTTTTTGTGTTAGACTTCAGATTTGCCATGTAATCTAAAAAATAGATAAAATATTAAATAATAATCTCGAACAATTAAGAATTAGGTGAGTTAGGTATAAAATAGACCGAATAATTTGGTCTCATCAACAGCCTCTGTCGAGTTAGCATTCTTGTCTTCTTGTTTATTAGCACCACGTGTTTGTCCTTCACCACGTTATCACATGTGCGGCTATGCGCTCAGTCAATTAGTGACTTATTTCATTCAATTTGATTATGTCCGTCTTTTGCTCTAAATTTTTTTCTTTCAGTGCATTTTCACATAAGCCTAAAATTTACCTTATAATCTGAAAATTAGCTAAAACATTAAATAATACTCTAAAATGGTCAAGAATCCGATGAATTAGATATAAAATAAACCCAATAATGTGGTCTCATCCGAACATTAACTAGTGAAAGAGAGAAAGGGGTTATTGTATTGATCAAATAGGAAGGGAGGCGTTATGATGGGTGATCAAAGGAGTGGATTAAAGTTGTTGGTGCCACATATTAGTCTGTCGTTTAAGTAAGAAATTCAAGCGTCAAAGTTCAATAGTGTGAGGGAGAAAATGAAAAGAAGGAGAATAACAAAAGGATACATTTTTATTAAAATATTTGTGGCCATATCAATCAGCCTTCAAACTAGTCGTACAAGTGGTCCTCATTGTACTACTTCCAACTGATTTGGCTACCAAATATATATATGTGGTCTCAAATAAATACGAATTTAGTTTGTATAACATCTGAGATTAAATGTTTAATCGCAAAATAGTCACAAAAATAAAAACTTTCTTCCCTATCTTGTTGGTGGCTAATGTGAATTATATTTATGACCTATCTTATTTGGCCACAAATACAGCCAAGATCGGTAACAACTTTTGTGACCCAATTTGTTGCCATAAATTTTAGAATTATTTTATAGTGTGCATAATAAAAAAATTAGACGTTAGCTTAAATTATATTACCTCTCGACTAACGTACTCTAATTCACAAAGACCATAATTGAGAAGAGTTGAATATTATCAATAGCTGTAGTCACTATTTCAAATATAAACGAAGATAAAAATCAAGATGAATTGGACACTCTACTTAGCTATAGTCAATATTGTTATACAATTGAAGATCATAATGGACAGTTCATCTAGGAATATCGAATAATTAACTAAACATATATCTTAGCACGGTACAGATCGGTGGCCGAAATTGTCGGACTAGAAGAAAACGACGGAGGAGAGGAGAAGGACTAACATTTGGAGTGCAATCGTGAGTTGAGCTTTGATCTGGATGGAATCGGGTTGGTAGGCTTGTAAAATGGATAGTGGGGTGGAAATTGAGATCAATAAACACAGACCATTGATAATGAAATTTTTAAGGCTGAGAAAGAGGATTTAAAGCTCTGCAGCGACATTAAGGGACAATTCTGCTAGAGAATCAGATGAAATGAAGATTGTTGGGTTAAAAAAGAAACGAATATTTATTTGCTGGTTTGGTTTATTATGTTAACTATATTAAGTGAGATTTTTTTTATTTGTGATGCAAAACACTATAATTAAATTTAAAAGAAGAACCGGTTTATACGATATCGTTCCTGTTGGAGATGAAACTATACGTATCTTTTTAAAAATTAACCCAACTTTTTAATGATTAGATGGAAAAATAAAAAGTGCATTGACATTACCTTTTTTTATTCAAAGAAAATAAGAGAAAATGACATAGAAAATTCATTTTTTGTTTGCTCAAATTTACTATATACAAAACTAGGTTAGGCTTTGTTTCCAAGTTGGAAGAGAACATGAAGGAAAATATTTGAAAAAAGAAAAGAGGAAAAGAAAAAAATGATTTGAGGATGAATGTAAAATAGTTGTTTTTAAGTTTTAAAATGAATTTGAAAGGATAAATTATTAAATTAATCTACATGTAAAAATAAAATTTAAAAAAATGAAGAGAATTCACTCCAAATCCATCCATTTCCTCCCAAATCCGATCAATTGGAATTGGAACAGAAAGAAGTGATTTACACTCTCTAAATCCTCAAAATTCCTCATTAAAAAAACACGCTTTTCTTCCATTCCATTTCCTCCGCTTCTCTTCTCTGAAACACTATCTTGAGCTTTGTTCCTGAGTTTGAGGGAAAAAGAAAAGAAAGGAGAGGAAAGAAAAGAAAAAGAAAGGAGAGTGAAGATTTAAATTTATGTTCTTGTTCTCGAATTTAGGAGAAATTTGAGAGTGTAAGGCAGAAACTATAATTTAATTACTAAATTATCCTTAAGTTAAGAAGAAGTGAGGAATAAAATAAGAGTAAAAATGTCTTTTTTTTTACTTTTTTCATCCCTTCTCCTCCAAATCCCTCCAAATTGGAAGGAAAGAAGATGAAACTCAAACACCCCCAAATCCTCTAAATCCTTCCATAAAAAAAAATCAGAAACATCTTACTTGATTCAAATCCATCTCTTTCTTCTCCTACATACCCACGGTAACATGTATTAGAAATGAGACAACATTATTAATACCATGGTAATGCATTTGGTTCAGAATAAAAATACATATTAATAATATAAGATAAAAAACATTAAATTTAAAAATTCATATTAGTAATATATAAATAATATTATTAATATATATTAGTAATAAACGTATAAATAATATATATATTAATAAATAATACGATAGGCTAAACGCGCACTAAAGTCAAGTCGGGCACAATATCTTCATGCTTGACAAAAATCACAATTAAGTGGACAACTTGTTTGAGAAGAAAAAACGAAAAAGGTTTAATGTGAGGCGGCGGCGGTGTCCCCATCACCTGTTCAGTATCACATCACCCACCAAAACGCGGAGAGGAGCAGAGCAGAGCGGAGCGGAACGGAGCAGAGTGGAGTCGGTACCTCCTCCTCTCTTAGCCACTTTTTTCTTCGCTTCTTCATCTCAATTTCCCTACTCGGAGTCGGATTGTGTTTTTGTTTCGGATATGGGGGGCCTTCATCAGCACTCCTCCACCACCAACGATGCCCAACGCGTCAACAGCCCTCGTTTCTCTGGCCCCATGACTCGACGTGCTCATTCTTTCAAGCGCAATACCACCGCCCCAAATACTATCACCTCTGCCCACCACGAGATTGAACTTCTCGCTCTCAACTCCCCGAGATCTGATGACCCCACCTATGCCCTAACTCATAGACTCGCCTCCAAGACTAGTTTGGTCAAATACTCCAGTGATTATGTATCCGCTTTCCATTTCCGGATCAGGGAAAAGAGGAAGATATTTGAACATTGGATGTTTTTTCTCTTTTGTGGGGCTTGCTTGCTTCTAGGTGTTTTCAAGTTTTGTGCTAATGGCTGGTTTGGATCTGCAATCCAAACACCCGCCTCCACCCAGGTTTACATTCCCATTCCAATCTAATCCTTATATCATCTTTCTTAAGATTTCCCCCCTAGTTGTATTACTACTGTTTTATTACAATACGCCATACTTTTGCTGAATTAGTCTCAAGTCTCTGCTGCATCCGAAGCTGGAGTCAGTGTATTACGCATGCTTTTGTTGACTCTATTTTTGAGGTTGTGCCATCCTTTTTGAAATTCCCGGATCTGCTAGTTGTACTCACATCCAGATTCTATTACAGGATCCCATCATTCAACTTGGCCAAAGTTCGATTGGCTTCACACATAAGGAAGCCAGTACTGAAGTGGAGGGTACAGTGAAAATGGTTTCTTCCAGTGTCGGGCATTGGCAGAAGGACACTGTTACAGAAGTAAAATTCATCAGGCTTGACGAATTTATTCACTCCATCACTTGTCATGTTCTAGTCTTGTTACTGGTGAATTGATGGGGAAAAAAAGTTTATGTTGCTGATTTTACTCTCAACCTCATTTCCTCAGTATTCAAGCATATGGTCCCAGCCCAACAGTGATAATTACACTCAATGCATCGACCTGCCAAAGAGTCACAGCAGTAAGATTTTGGTTTATTAGTTCTGCTTGAAGATGTTGCCCCATATATCCGGCACCTGCACTACTAAACAATTTCTGGTGTTTTAATCCTTTGTTCTTTGTGTTTCAATTTGTCTTTGTAGAATTGGATGCTAGGACAAATGGATATATTCTCATCAATGCTAACGGTGGTTTAAATCAAATGAGATTTGGGGTCTGGCTGTTGTCTATTTATTTTTTATGTGGTTGTTAAGGAAGGAATAGTCTAATTAATGATTCTCTTTAGAATGCAGATATGTGATATGGTTGCTGTTGCTAAAATTATGAAAGCAACTCTCGTCTTTCCTTCACTTGATCACACATCATTCTGGGCTGATAATAGGTTTACAACATAAATCCTTCACTTTTCGACTGGTAATTGCATTTACACTGCCAGTCTTATTGTGTATTTCACTCCCTTATTACTTCTTAATGTTGCAGTGGTTTCAAAGATCTTTTTAATTGGCAACACTTCATAGAAACATTGAAAGATGATGTCCACATTGTTGAAAAGCTACCAGAAGAATTTGCAGGGGTTGATCCTTTGATAAAGACTCCAATATCATGGTCAAAGGTACCAATATACCTATTCTTTCAATACATGGGGCTTTTTTCATAGTTGTATTTGTAGTAAGTCCACTACTAAGAGAGTGCTTTGTGTTTTACAGTAAAAATCACTTTCAAGTTTACTTTTATGTCCATTGATCTAAATTAGATATCTTCCCAAGATCAAAGTTTTAGCTTTGATCTTAATTAGGGGTTTTGACTTGAATGTCACCTGCTCCCACATAGATGTTATGCAGATTAATTCACTTGCAATTTCCTCAAAGTATATTTCTTCAAAGGGAAAAGTATGAAATAGGTGTACGGATCACCACTGTTCCAAAATTGGGCGTACCTACTTAATTTCGCAATTTTAAAGTTTCTGAGTTTTGGGGGTCCTTCTATAATCAAACCAGTCTCAATCCCGGATATATTTCAAACTAACTACTAAACGATCCCTAGTTACCCAAATTGATCTAAATCAAATAAAAAACACAATGGCGTCATTTTGGGGTTTTTTTCTTTTTTCCTTTTTGTTTTGCTAGAGAGAAGAAAAGTCAAAGCATGCATCTGCTCGACCCAATGCCAGAAAACCAAACAGCAAACCTAGTTTTTGAATCTCAACACATCCAACTTATCCAAATTCCAAACTCAGACTCTTTCCGACCAAACATCAAAATAAAAAATCATACCAAATACTAAAAATAAAAGAACTCGCACTACAAAAACCATACCCTTTCCCTTATCCACATTACAAAACATGAATCACACCTCAAACTTGAAACCTACTCAAATCACAATACTCCAAACTTGTACACAACCGACAAAGTTCGGATGCATTAGCTCTCATCCTCACTAGAAATTGGGACTTGGCCTGCTTGCCGGGAACAGTGAATGACCCCAGATCTAGAATCCACATTATTTGACATAAATCAAACACATCCAACTTCTCCAATTCCACACCCGACTCCGACTAATATCAAAATCAAGGAACAAGCTGAGCCATAGTTGTGGTTGAGGAGATTGAGGTTGGAAAATGGTTAAAGGAGTGTGGCAAGAGCATGATGAGGATGAAGGGGATCAGGATTTGCACTTTTGCTTCGGCTTCTACCATTTTTTATTAGTGTTGGGTTCTGTTGGATTTAGTTTAGTTTATGTGGGTTGGGTTGCGTTGAGTTAACTAGAAAAAAAAATATCAAGACAACGATTCTTGTAACTATACTAAATATTGTCAGGAATGACCTCAAACCTGAGGATTGTAAAATTGGGTAGTTACGCCTTAAGTTTTTGAAAGTTCATTCATACCCCGTTTTATTTTTCCTTCTTTATTAATATAAAGTTTGAAAAATGGTAAGACTGACTTTTGCTGTTTGGCTTTGCCTTTTTCAGGCTAGTTACTATAAAATGGAAATCCTCCCATTGTTGAAGCATCATAAAGTTGTATATTTCACACATTCTGATTCAAGGATTTCCAACAATGCTCTATCAAGGTCTTTACAAAAGTTGAGATGCCGAGCCAATTACAAGGCATTGAAATACTCTGCTCCTATAGAGGCACTTGGAAACACATTAATGAAAAGAATGAGGCACAATGGTATCCCTTATCTTGCTCTGCATTTAAGGTAAAGCTTTATTTGTCAATATCATTGCTTCCTGATAACTGCCATCTATTTGCCTTCTCATATAGCTGCTTTTGTTCTGAGAATCTACTGAAATATTTATTTTGATCTGTTTGGCAAAGTTAATTATGATAATATCCAACAAGATTAGAATAGTGCATTAGAAAAGTGACTATACACTTGTAAACTTATTGGAATCAACACGTAGAAAGGATAAGCAATAATCACCTACAAAATTACAACTCAGGTTAATTATTGGATTTCACCATAAATATGCCAGATATGTAATTAATCTCAAATTAAATCACATGACAAAGGTACTTCAGTAAAAACTTGCTTTCCTCTCTTAATACGGCCACTCAAGGAAATGTTCTTGAAAAGATAAGTAGGTGCAACCCTCATTTGTATCTCATTTTCCTTTCACAGGTATGAAAAGGATATGCTTGCTTTTACAGGCTGTAGTCACAGTCTAACAGCTGAAGAGGATGAAGAGCTCCGCAAAATGCGATATGAAGTGAGTCATTGGAAGGAAAAAGAGATAAATGGGACAGAGAAGAGACAACTTGGGAGTTGCCCGCTAACCCCGAGGGAGACGTCTCTTTTGCTGAGAGCATTGGGTTTCCCTTCAAGTACTCGTATATACCTTGTAGCTGGTGAAGCCTACGGGAACGGCAGCATGCAAAAGATCTATGAAGATTTTCCCAACATTTACTCCCACAGAACTCTTGCTTCAGAAGATGAATTGAAACCTTTTATAGATCATCAGAACATGCTAGCTGGTATAGATTATACTGTTGCTTTAGAGAGTAATGTGTTTGTGTATACTTATGATGGCAATATGGCAAAAGCTGTTCAAGGTCATAGGCGATTTGAAAACTTTAAGAAGACCATTAATCCAGACAGGTAAGTTCTACTTCTTCCTTACCATTTTTCTTGTTTCAATTTTCTTTTATCACATGTCCCTTGCTATTTTCCTACTTTATTAATCATCGGTTAATTAGTTGGGTTAATCGAGCATCTCATACAAGACATAATTTTGAACAAAAGTATTTTTTAAACTCCATGCTATGTTAAACTAGGACAAGGTAGGATAAGTACTAGGCTCAGTATATACATCAGTTTATAATGTTCTCTCTCAATCAGTGACTAATGTGGTTTGATGAATGCAGGATGCATTTTGTGAAACTTGTTGATGATTTGGACGAAGAGAAGATCACTTGGAAACTATTCGCTTCCAAAGTGAAGAAACTACATAAAGATCGTCAAGGGGCTCCATATTTGAGAGAGCCTGGAGAATTCCCAAAGTTGGAAGAAAGCTTTTATGCAAATCCACTGCCAGGTTGTATATGTGAAACACTGTCAAATGAGTAGAGCCCTGCAACTTAATGAAGTTCTCACGGTGTGAGTGCAGAATCTGGCTGAGGACCGTTGAAGGTACAATGCTAATTTTATGAACTATGACATCAGTCTTACTGCTATTCACAATCTCAACAGTTACCTACCACATATTGGCTGGGAAGAGACTGCAAATGCTGCTTGTAGCAGTTGTCTTCTTTCTGGGTGAACCACAACCATTGTGTACCACAGCTAGCTGTTGACAGTGCTCCCTGAGGACATACCTCACCAATTCTTTGGTGGGTATGGTGTTAACTTTTGTAGTTTATAATATACTTGTAATTTATAAGTAACTAACATACCTCATCGGATATCGATCATTTCATGATTTCCTTTTGGGTAAACTACAAAAACATACCCCGAACTACCGTCCATTTTCAAATTAAGTACCGAACTATTAAATTCTTCAATTTCAGTACCGAACTTTTTTATTCTACAATTTCAGTACTATACACTTAATAAAATGAGAAAATTTATATAAAAACACATATGTTGGGTCCGATATGTTTATGCAAGTTTCAAAATTCTAGCTAAAAAGTTAAACTTACAAACTAATTCTCATATTTCATGTTAATTTCTTCTTTCTATTAAGTGTATAGTACTAAAATTGTAGAATAAAAAAGTTCGGTACTGAAATTGAAGAATTTAAAAGTTCGGTACTTAATTTGAAAATGGACGGTAGTTCGGGATATGTTTTTGTAGTTTACCCTTTCCTTTTTGGTGTTAAATTGCACTTGGCTTATTTTTTGGTTTGTCAAAAACAAGTTGAAAGGTAGCAACTTACGGTACCGACTTGCTTCACCGAAAATTTAGTTTCATTTAAATACTAGCTTTTATGCTATTCCAGTAAGTTATGCCATAGTCCGGTGGATACTTTGCTTGTGATGGATGGATGATGTCATTTCTCATCTGTTGGGTTAATTTTTGTTGATTATAATTTAAGATTAAATATTGTTATTTTAAGTGTTTAAGATCAATTTATTTGATGTTTTTGAACCCGATAGAAATTCTATCTTATGATCCACACTCTGTGGTGGTAATACTTTTGGTAATTGGTCGGGCATTTCTCTAACTCTTTAAAAACCGCGTCAATCTGTATGGGCATTGTCTTGTTGTCCTCATTTTTAACTTGAAGAAAGACAACAAAAGTAGGTTTTTAGTGCTTAATTTATTTATTCGACTTATGTGTTTATAGGAATTTTGGCATCTCCCCTTTAGAGAAAGAGATTTTCTTCTTTTCTTTTACTTGTTAATTTGATACTTGGTCGATCTCCTTTGAAAGAAATACTATCAATAAAGGACATGAGAAACAATCCCGCTCGCCTTAAAAATTTCATTCCCAAGATTATCTCAAATAATATAATGAAATCACAGTGAAGTTCAATGAGTCTTTGCACTCTGATCTTTGTCTGAACATTCTTTATCTTTCCACTAACCAGGCAAGCTTGGAAATTCACTATCTCCAATTTACTAACATCTTTCTCGATGCTTAGTCCCAATCGCACCGGTTTTAAATCATTTATAAAATTGTGGGTCGTGCTCAAATCAACCATAACTTGTATTGATTTCTCATTGATCTTCAATTCCACCTACATTAGAGTACTTGGTTTTTGAATTTTAGTTGTCGTAGCCTTCTTCTCCAAGACTGATAAAAGATGGAGGGCTCTAATTTGCAAAGATTGTTCTGCCTTGTGTCCTTCTCTCCTGTTATCCTCATGGTGATTTTTTTAGAGCACACTAAATGCTCCTTTGTAGGGGCAATCTGTTATCCGATGAGGTCCACTTCATAAGAAGCACCCTAGCCAAGACTTCTTGTCACTTATATGTTCGCCAAAGCTGTGGTTGTCAGACCCAACTGGTTACGTATTTGTTATTCAATCTCCTAAAAAGAATGGTCTCTTATTTGAATAATTTGAGAGTCCAGAGTTTGTTATCCCAATGAATCAATTTTGACACGGCAGTGCCCGTCTCGCTCCATTCTCAAAGTCATCATTTTGAGGGTTTTTCTAAAATGAGTAGTCAGTAAGGCTTTCTGTCACACTTATGACACTTGTAAGATTATAAATGTTTTGTCGATTGATTTCTACATTGTGGGTTTCAACCCTCAGGAAAATAAAAATTCTGATCTGCTTTGAACATATTATAGATATCCAACATCAAGGACATGGATTGCCTCACATAATTGCGGATATCAATTGTGTGTCTGAGTAATTTTAATTTGAGTTGCACATTGTAGCATATATTCTCATGTAAGAATTTATCTCTTAGGATCTTTTTGAAGGCGTCCCACCTCTCAACAACACATCAACCAGCTGGAATTTCCGCATACTTTAATCTCCGCCGGACTTTTGTATGTTTAGTAAGGTACATTGTGGATATCATTATGTTTTTTTCATCAGTTTCCACCCTCACCATATAGGATTACTTACATATCGAACAAAAAATTATTCAGATTTTTTGCACTTTGTTTGCCACCATAGGTTAGAGTTTTGGAATTCGTAGGTTCTTAAATTCGCTAGGCGCTAATGGTTGTTGACGATCTAAGTGAGTTTTTTCAAAGAATTGTGTGTCTAAATTAAGGCGGTAGTGTTGTACTCAATTTCATTAAAATGTTAGCTACCTGAGTAGAGATAGATGATCCAAACATATGAGCAAAGCTTGTCAAGCAGTTAGCAACTTCATTAGTCTCCCTAAGAACATGAACAACACAAGCTCACCTGATCTTTAGAAGCACCTCGCAAAACACATATCTGTTTTTTAAGGACACAGTATTTCACAAAAATGAATCCATAAAGGTATTCGAATCCGATTGAATCTCCAAAATACAGATGCTCCTCTCATTTGGTACTCTGAGGCAATTAAGGACAAACCGAAACTCAACTTCCACATAAGATACACCTGCCTCATAGTCCTTATAAAAGAGTAGCATTGGCAAACCTGCAGTCTTATGAATCTCTTCACCCACCCAAACTTCCACAATCACATGTTGAGCCATCAACATTCAATGTCAGGCCATCCCCGACTTGCAAGCTATCCAATGAAATCTCCTCCTCAGAATCAGAGCCTAGAAGATACGAAGGATCTGAAAGGATAATATGTATGCAGCCCACTATGGAGACATTGACTGAAACAGAGGCGTTAAGTCAAGAAGCCAGTGGTGAACTCGATGCTGGATATGACGTAAACCTAGCTATCCTCATAAATCCGTTTGTTTCTCGCACTCCAGATCTGCTTAAGACCACAACCAACCACCATTTTAGCAGGTAAATCCCTTGTGTAGTACATGTGCAATAACTTAAAATGTATATTGTGAGGTGTTCATTCTTAATAAATTCATTTTATGATGCTATATTTATTATGCTTCAATTGAATGATTGCTTTGTTGTATGGCAATCTTAATGAATGACTTGTTTTGTTATATAATTTCTTACCGCTGATTTAGCTGTGAGGCTTTGGGCGTATACCGAATCAACCAAATGAGTAGCAAATAAACATATGTGGTGCATGTTTATGGGAAAACATACTCCAGGTTTGTGTGAATTAAGTACCGAGATAGAACTCCCCACCACAATAGTTCAACTGCATATATCTTTTATCTAAGCTGACAACCTAAATTGCATAATAAGATATATATGATTCATATCATTAGCATAAACGTATAATGATGATAGAGTAGCAACAATTGTTTACAACTTGTCACCATTCTAGAGTGCATGATTATGTATACTTTGCTGAATTCAATTCATTACACAAATTTCATATTTAGTATCGGTGATCTACAAATCACAAGTTAGCCAACTGAACTGCATGTTTGTTTATTGATTTTCTTCTATCTTGTAGCGCACACATTAAATTCTCACCAATTAATATGAAATCCCTAAAAATTTCAATCTTTTTATTTATCAAATTGTCCAACTACTAATGTGCAGATTCGGAACTTATTTGACAAAATGGGGTTTGGAGCGATATGACAGCATTCAGTCCCTCCAACTAGTTGCAGTCATTGCCACCGCTCCTCACTCGCAATCGGAAATGTCGACGTCGATCGTGCTCTCCGACGACGAGAAGTCAGAGGATCTGTACGCGACTCTGCCTCTGCCCAATGCGAAGAAACGCAGGTTGGGGACCCGGGTCGACCCCGTGTCGGTGTTCGTCATCGACGACGACCCAACCCCGCAAAAGTCTCGACTTTCCGCGACCCCATTGGTCAAGTCGGATGTCTCGGTTGTCAATTGTACTTACTGTTCGGTGGGCAACAGGATTAGGGCTTCGTCTTCTGGTGGCCAGAAGCTCTCAGGAATCAGCAGTTTCATATGCTTGTCTGACAATGAATCCGATGGGGGGCTGGAGAAAATGAATGAGGCTGTCACTGGCCTTGAATATGATGGGTTGAGTGAATGGTCACCAAGCCCTTTCCGTTTTAAAGCACCGGCTTTATCCAAACAGATATCTAATAGTGGCTGTACACGTGCTTCCACTTTTTAGATCGGATTTCTGATGCTGCGTCAATGGACACAACGCCACTGCAAGATGATGTGCTTGAGGGTAAAAATGCTTCGAGAAATGTCCAGTTGGACGAGACTGATGACTCAATGATGGCAGATGGAGCTAACATGAACGCCAAGAGAAAGACGGGGCAAGGCATTGGTAAAAAGAGGCAAACGAAGGAAGAGAAAATGAAGTTAATGGAAGAAAAGAAACTGAAGAGAGAACAAGAGAAATTGCAAAAGGCGGCTTTAAAGGCGGAAGAGGCGGAGAGGAAAAAGTTAGACAAAGAAAAGAAGAAGTGGGAGAAGGGGAAGTTTGCACTGAAGTCTATCGTTGCTGAGGTTGATAGAAGAATAGTGGAGCAAGGCTCAACTGGAGGACATTTGCTTTCAAGGATTGTTGAGAAGGGCCTTTCGTTTCGCATAACGTCTTATCCAATTGAAAGATCGATTATCTGGTCAATGGCTGTTCCTGAAGAATTATCAGAGCTAACGTCCTTCCAAGGAACTGAAATCCAATATGTATCAATCGTACTTGAAGCTGATGAGTTTTCTAGCCTTGTTACAGCTGGTTCTTTTATGGATCATGTATCTCGAGTTCAAACTCGCTATTCAACCTATACAGTGTGCTACATTACAAATCGGCTAATGTCATATATCCATAAAAGAGAGCAGGAGCAGTACAAGAATCTCGATAAAAGTAGTTGGAGACGCCCTCCAGTCGAAGAGGTCCTCGCCAAGCTGACTACTCATTTCTGCAGAGTGCGTTCAAGACTGTGTGTAGATGAAGCAGAGTTGGCTGAACATGTTGTGGGTTTGACTAGCAGCCTGGCTTCTTGTTAATTCAGAAACAAACTGACTCGATTAACTGTCAACGCTAATGGTTCCATGATCCCCAAGGATTTCGTCGACAAGAATCTTATAAAAAAGACCTTGTGGTTAAAAGCACTGGTAGTGATACCAAAGGTGCAGCCACGATTTGCTGTCGCCATTTGGAAGAAATATCCGACCATGAGATCCCTCCTCAATGTCTACATGGATCCAAGTAAAACGGTCCATGAGAAGAAGTTTTTGTTAAAGGACTTGCCGCTAGATGGCCTACTAGGTGACCAAAGGCGACTTGGTGAAGTCTGCTCGAAAAGAGTGTACAGGATCCTCATGGCGCAGAGTCCAAGTATCAAAACAGATGATGTCGAGCTTGGTGCAGATTTCTTCACTGGTCGGCCATCTTAGATAAGGACCCAAGGTCCTCAATCCTAACTCGAGTTAGTGTACATAGATCTTCAAAAGCACATGGATGTGTTGCAGTGGAGCTTTAGCTTCAGTTCCTTGCTGGTTGCTTTTTGGAAACCCAGTTGTAACTTCTCAGTGAAATACAAGTGTTATGGACCATCAAAACAAAAACCAAACAAACTAATGTGCATATTCCATTTTCCTTGTGGATCGACTCTGTACTAGCTAGAGAGTCAAAATTATAAATTGCATAGGAAAACCCATAGACAGTCCCATTTCCCTGATGTTCCGAGTTCTTTGTTTGCCTGCTTATTCCTATTATTTATGACGGATGCTTATGAATTGTGGGGATAAAGTTGAATTTTAGTGTGGGGGTAAGAATATCATCACTTAATGTGTAACAGAGTTTTGAATTTTTTATTATTTTTACGTTTCTTTTTCTAATCACTTACCATTACTTAATATTTGATAAACCTGAAAATTTTGAAAAATATGAGCTTTTCTAGATGTTTAGTACTTCATTCAATTGATTTGATTCCATCCATATTCTGACGAGTTTTGTGATTTAGTCTCATGACTTGATTTGAGACTTTGGAGAGCTTCGAAAAGCTTTGACTAGATCATATCGATGCTTGAATTGAGGTAGTCCTTAATGATTTTCTCTTTCTAAGACTTGATTGAATTTTATCTTTGAGTTAATAACTTTTAAAAATATTTTTGAAAAATCATGCGATATAAGTTATCTATGTTCTTTTTGAGGCATAACTTTATAAAAAAACACACCTCTTGACCCAATGGTTAGTAAAAAATGAGAGAGTGAAAAAGTTTCAAAAAAACTTGATGAAATAAATAAAGTAATGTGTGATAGAGTTGTGGGTGAAGTTTTTATTTGTGAGAAATAAAAGTTTAAACTGTTAAATTCCTTTGAATATGAGTTTGTGTCCTGAGCCACCGGATGCTACCATACTGATGTGGAGCAAAATCACGGTTAAGGTATCCACATAATCTCGGGTTTGGTGAGGGGTACGCAGTGTTTTTCTGCATAATTAGTAAGGCGTATTCTACCTTGTTCCTATATTTGACGTTATTATTACTAGTTAGTTTTGAAAATAGTGGAGACATGTGAAAGAAGGTGCGTACAAAAAGTTAAATAAGGTTGATACTAACGATTTCGCCTTTATCATGATTATTTGTTTGATGCCTGTATGTGAACTGAATTGCAGGGATGAAACAATGAATAGACAGCAAGGTAAGGATATAATAAATTGAACTACATGGGATAGGAACTGAAAAATTTTCTAGTCCTTGAGTTTTTTTGTTTGCTCGTGGTTGATTAAGGGTTTTTGATGAGACCAAATTATTCGGTCCATTATGTACATAACTCACCTAATTCTTTGTTGTTCTACAATATTATTTAATAATTGTAAAAAATGTTAAAAAGAGTTTTTAGAGCAAAGAACGGGTAACTTCAAGATTGAAGAAACAACTAGTACGTGTACAAGTTACACGATAGACTGCAATCGCGCACGTGGGTGATGACATGTGTCTTCAAAAGAAAGGAGCCAAATAAGAGGACATGGCACATGCCATGAGCAAGGCCTGAGCACGCGGGAAGACACACATGTGCGTGTGACATGCGCCTATTTTCAAATTCGAGTCTGTTCTGAATAGATAACTTTCAGTGACCATATCTTTCACATCTAAAGTCTGATTTGATGATTCAAGTTTTTTATAGAAATAGAAGATAATTATCGACAATGTTATATGAGTTTTTTTTTATCTAAGTCGTGATATATTTTTGTATGAGGATTATCAATATCGGTGGGTAGATTTGTTTTCAAATTGACTCAAAATCTGAATCCGATTTATATTAGCTATGCAGTCCATTTCTACATTAGATTTCCAGAAGTTTTATATGTGAGAGGACTTTGAAATTCATGATTATCACTTGTTGCTAAGTTGGGCACAATATACATCTATATAAGGGGGTCTTTTACTTCTCTTTTGAGTGTGCGTACTTCAAGTACAACTAAAGTGCGATCAGAGAGTCAGCCACCAGTAGAGAACACCAAGGGATAGTGTTATAGTCTAAGTAGAATAAGTGTAATATATCTATATTTGGTTATGGTTATTCATATGGCTTTTAGTAGCTAGAACCCTTACGTAGTTCAAGTGCTATAACTTGTGATGTATGTTGAAAAATGATTACTCTGAATAAGTTCTTGTTATGACGCTATGTATATTGTGCTTGAATTGGATGATTGCTTTTTTGCTTGACACTTCATTGAATGACTTACTTTGTTGCATGATTTCTTACCGCTGATTTGTTGAGGCTTTTGGCACATACCAAACCAACAAAACGAGTAGTAAATAAACATATGCAGTGCATGTTTATATGTAAATATACTCTAGGATTCATATCATTGGCATACAGGTATGATGATTGTAGAGTAGGAGTAATAGTTTTCAACTTGTCACTGTTCCTGGGTGCATGAGTATATATATTTTAACGAGTTCAAGTCGTTATAAGAATTTCATATTTAGTTTCAAATTCCATATATGACAAGTTAACCACCTGAACTACATGTTTATCTTTCGATTTCCTTATCTCTTACAGCACACACATCTAATCTTCACCAATCAATCTGAAAGCCCCCAAACTTTGATTTTTTTTTCAAACTATCTACTTATTAACGTGGAGACTCCATTGCCTCATAGACGGACCTTGTACTTGCTACTTTCTAGTGAGCTAGGAACTATAGATTTATTTGTATATCTAGCTTCTATTTTCATCAACCAAGTTGACTTTATAAATTTTAAAAAATTTCAAACATGTTGTGCAGTCTTTTGATTTTATAAAGGAAATATTTGTAACGATAAATAAACTTAGACATCTTAAATAAAATATGTAATTAATAAAACTAGAGCCTATAGTTTAGCTTTTAGTGTGTTCAGCTTCATATACTGTTAAAATAAAGCGTTCAGTATCTTTGTGTATGGACAACTGTGTCAAAAACTTAAAATATTCAACTTAGACTTTCAAACGGTCATGTCTCTCCAGAAAATAAACTTATGAATGACTATAAAACTACAATAATGAAAAAATTGTGACCAGTTTTGGTGATCAAAATGAAGTCGCCGCTAAAAAGATACAACAGCAAACAAGTTTGCAATTAAATAACTAAATGATGTTAATAACGATGATTCCAGCGACCAACGATAGTTGTTGATATTTAATGAACATAAGTATATGGACGCCACTAGTGGCTGCTCAAGCAACCCATTTGGTGACAAACTGGCCGGGTCGTGCCTTCGACGCTATTACTTTGAAGAAATTAGATTGCTAAAAGCAAGCTTACGTTGTGTATACATTAGCATGGGATAACATCATAGGATTTCGATCCTATTGCGTTGGCCTTCGGGATCGGCGTAATGATTAATAGGGACAGTCGGGGGCATTCGTATTTCATAGTCAGAGGTGAAATTCTAAGATTTATGAAAGATGAACAACTGCAAAAGCATTTGCCAAGGATGTTTTCATTAATCAAGAATGAAAGTTGGGGGCTCGAAGATGATCAGATACCATCCTAGTCTCAACCATAAACGATGCTGACCAGGGATCAGTGGATGATGCTTTAAGGACTCCACTGGCACCTTATGAGAAATTAAAGTTTTTCAGTTCCGGGGGGAGTATGGTCGCAAGGCCGAAGCTTAAAGGAATTGACGGAAGGGCACCACAAGGAGTGGAGCCTGCGGCTTAATTAACTCCACACGAGGAAACTTACCAGGTCCAAACATTGTAAGGATTAACAGACTGAGAGCTCTTTCTTGATTCTATGGGTGGTGGTGCATGATCATTCTTAGTTGGTGGAGCGATTTGTCTGGTTAATTCTGTTAATGAACGAGACCTCAGCCTGGTAACTAGGTCTGTGGAGGTGCCCCTCCACAACCATCTTGTTATAGGGACTATGGCGATTTAAGGCCACAAAAGTTTGAGGCAATAATAGGTCTGTGATGTTCTTAGATGTTCTAGGCCGCATGTGCTCTACACTGATGTATTCAATGAGTATAGCCTTGGCCGACAGGCCCGGTTAATCTTTGAAATTTCATCATGATGATGATAGATTATTATAATTATTGATCTTAAACGAGGAATTCCTAGTAAGTACCAGTCATCAGCTTACGTTGACTACGTCCCTGCCCTTTGTACACACCACCCGTCGCTCCTACCGATTGAATGGTCCAGTAAAGTGTTTGAATCGCGGCGACATGGGCGGTTCGCCGCCAGCGACATAGCGAGAAGCTCACTGAACCTTATCATTTAGAGGAAGGATAAGTCGTAACAAGGTTTGCATAGGTGAACCTTCGGAAGGATCATTATCGAAGCCCACAAAGCACAACCGCGGACAAGTTGCTAACCGGTGAAGCGCCAGGATCCCTCACACTTCCATCACCGATCCGCTCAGCCGGTGCGGAGTGCTACACCTCTTTATCCAGCATCCGCGGGCCCATCCGTGCAGAAGACATTGTCAGGTGGGGAGTTTGGCTAGGGCGGCACATCTATTAAAAGATAATGCATGTGTTCTAAGATGAGCTAAATGAGAAAAGAAATCTCACGTGGAATAAAAGGGTAAAAGCTCATCTGATTCTGATTTCTAGTACGAATATGAATAGTGAAAGCGTGGCCTATCGATCCTTTATACCTTCGGAATTTGAAGCTAGAGGTGTCAAAAGTTACCACAGGGATAACTAGCTTTTGGCAGCAAGGCGTTCAGAGCGATGTTGCTTTTTTATCCATTGATGTCGGCTCTTCCTATCATTGTGAAGCAGAATTCAAGTGTTGGATTATTTACCCATTAATAGGGAACGTGAGCTGGGTTTAGCCCATCGTGAGATAGGTTAGTTTTACCCTACCGATGACTACGCACAATGGTAATTCAACCTAGTACGAGAGGAACAGCTGATTCGCACAATTTGTCATCGCGCTTGGTTCAGAACCAGTGGCGTGAAGCTACCGTGCGCTGGATTATGACTGAACGCCTCTAAGTCAGAATCTAGGCAGAAGGAATGCGCGTGCTCATCGCCCGATTGCCGACATGCAGTAGGGACCTTCCGGTCCCCAAAGGCACGTGTCGTAGGTCCAGCTCGCGTGGTAAAAAAGCCGGGCGAGCCGCCTTGAAATATAATTTCCACCGAACGGTGGGTAGAATCCTTTACAAACGGCTTAAATATGCGACAGGGTATTGTAAGTGTCAGAGTGGCCTTGCTGCCACGATCCATTGAGATTTAGCCTTACGTTGCTTTGATTCATCCCTCCCCCTCCTTCCTCTGAACATCATCATCAATCCATCTGTATTAATTTTTTAACTGAAACCGCATTGGGGTTTTCAGGCCAACATTAAGTGTTGATTTTTTCCTAAGTGTTGGGGAATAATATTTTCCCAAGTGTTGGTTCCTAGACCCAAATAAAAAGTGATCTAGCTGCCATGAGCAACACATCGATGCAAGAATTTGGCAAGTATCGGGCGGCAAATGAGAAAAACATTGAGAGTTTGAAAGAAAAATATCCCTTGAACTTGAGAATCGCTCAAGAAATATTTTGTTTAGATAAGTCTGAAAGAAATTATTGTAAATGTTACAATAAAGGTAACATGTCAAACCCAATAGGAAATGACTTTAATTCATAATCTGAATTCATCTCAAATCCAAATAGTGGAATTACAAACAAATAATGGGAATGTTCCAACTAGGACACGATAAGATAATTCTACAATGAACACTAAATACACATCAAACATGTAAATCACTGCATTCATATCATAAGTGAAATTTGTTTCCAGAGGTGATATGAATGTTTGAAAAAATTGATGAATCTCAAATGTTAAAAATTTGTTGAATAAAGCTCCTTTAATAATATAAGTAAGATTTATAAATAACGGATCTAATCATCTTGTTCTTCGTGAACCACTGATTATCTATTAACTAGACCACATGCTTGTAGGATGTTGGTTTGAGTGGGAGCTTGTTGTATGTCTAGTAGATCATTGATTGAGTTCATATAATGGCTTTAAAAAATGCAACTTTCATTCCTTGCATAGCAAAAATTTTTAGATCATCAAGTATGTGACTTGATTTTTAAAAAAAAAAGGGACGATCCCCTTAGATTTTATTAAAGGGAACAAAAAAGGCTGGTTCGGGGCAGTACACTAGAACAGCTCATAGAGGCTTGAAGCAAAGAAAATTTAAATACAAAACAAAAGAACCATGAAACTAAAAATAAAAGAAAGAAAAAATCTAAAAAAGAACCAAACAAGCCCTTAGAAACGCTGACCTGCAGCTCAGTCGGGAGAAACGCTCCTGACGCCATCTATCGCCTTCACCATCTCGGACGCCCGATATTGTCTTCTCTGATGAGCAACCTTGTGCGATTGTCATTGACTCTCTGAGAAATTGACACTAAAATCAAACCCTTCTTCAGCAGATGCCAGGCTGATCGCAACCATGTTGCCTTCCCTCTCAATCAACTTGTAATTGACTCTACTAATTTGCAGCCCATACTGTCTTGTAATGTCCAAATATCTCCATGGAGGAGGTCTGTTGCATTTCAAGAAATTGATAAGGGTCAAGGAATCATTTTGGATTTCTGAGAGGTGTATATTGAAGGAATCTGCCAAAATGCATCGCAGGTAAAGCGCCTGAAAACTAGGTTGATGATGTTCCCCATTTCCTTTCTGTTTAAACTAAAAACTTTTTATGTGATTGCCTTCCTTATCTTTTATAATACCTCCCCCTTTAGCCTGGGTGCCAACCTGGAAACCATGTATATTAAGTATCATGTTCCCACGCTGAGGAGACCAGTTGACCCCCCCTTTCTCCTGCTAATTTTTGTTTATACCACTGGGATTTTGAGATATTGTAGGCTTAGTTGTTCAATTGATGATGCAAATGTTTTTAGTTTAATAATATTTAAAAGTTGTTGCAGGTTGTAAAGAATTTTCGGAAGGATAGTGTCTTGCTGAATCAGATCCTCAAATTTTTGGTTGTTTCGCCACTTCCAAATTTCCCAGATAGTAAGGGTAAAGGCTAGAATTTTTAAACAACCAAATTGAGACTTCAGTGAGGTACTTTTAATCCATATTTGGGCAGCTTGATTAAAAGATGTGTAAGGCAATTAGATATTGAAGATTCTGTTAAGGAATTTCCAGCAAGTTCCTGCTATTTCACTTGTTATGAGGAGATGATCCATATCTTCCTGTTTTGCATTTTTTCAGCAAACACATTTTGAAGCTAATTGAATATTAATTCTCTGAATAGCTCCATCAACTGGCACAACATTATGAAGACATTTCCATATGAAGCAACTGCATTTTGATGGGATCCATTGCTGCCAATTTGTTTTCACCATTCAAGAACTCCCTAGGATATATAATGAAGATTTCTAAAGCTTGATGTGCTAAAGCTATCATTAGAAGAGGGTTTCCAGGTTAGAGTGTCTTCTGTTTCTGTAATAGAAACGGTCTTAGCATAATCCTAAAGTTCTGTAGGCAGATTGTAAATGTAATCCTATTTTTCCTTTCATCATTCCAAATGTCCTTGAAGAGATCATCTGTGTTGTCAATGATATTGATATCAATATTATCCAGAGGCCACCATTTTTGAGATGTTATCTTGATATTTCCCCTCCCATCTTCCAAAAACTCTTCTCCTTAACAGATTCAATGATAAGGACTAACTCCTTCCATAGGGGAGAGTCAGTCATAAGATTTGATTGAGAGCCATATTTTTGGTTCATAAAGATAGACCACAGAGATTTTCCTTGCAAAAAACTCCAAGCTAGCTTGCCTTTTACAGAATAACTGCTCTGGGGGAGATCCTTGTCACCCAATCCTCTTTTTGTAACAGGTTTAGTAATGGAATTCCATTTGACCCAATGAAATCTTTTCTGATCCCCACTATCCCACAAATAATTCCTAATCAGCTTGTATATTTTCTGAATGGCTTTCTTGGGGATAGGAAGAATTGATAAGGCATATATTGGGACAGCCTGCAGGACTGATTTTATCAAAATGAGTTTGCCACCCCATGAGAGAAATTTGGTGTTCCATCCTATAATCTTCCTTTGAATTTTATCTATTAGATAGTCAAAGATTTCAGATTTAACTCTGCCTTGAAAAGGAAGGATTTTTAATTGTTTAGAGAGAGGGGGCAAGCTGGACGGGTCTTTTGGCCGGTCGATGACTGAGGGGCCGCAGTGTCGAGCGGTCATGGCTACTTCTCGCTCGGTCATGGCGCAAGCTCTACGTTATCTCTGGACGGATAAAGGGTATTAGACTCTAGTCGGACGCCCGCATCCAACCTGAGAGGCGGCCGTAAATCACACGCTCATAGAGGTGCGACGCCACGACGGCGATCGGGATCAGGTGCAGCGGAACAACTCTGTTTGCCAACCGCTGCAAGAGGGCGCGGAGACATTAATATTCTATGCATCTATGGTGGCGGAACCTAGGATTTTCCGTCCATTCTTTCCAGAAGTTCCTTTGAAAAGCAGGCATGTACAACTCAAGGAGGAAACTCCTCTCATCGTATTTGCTGAGAATGAGCTAAATATGGCATTCTGATTGATGGACTTCGCATTGGTCATTAAGTTTTCTTCGGCGTGACCTTGGGTTGGGGAGATTTTGGAACACATACAATGTTCTTGGAGGATGGAGGCCCGGCCATATGTAGGTGCATTGGATGGAAAGCAAGCGCTTGTTATTTGTGGTTCCGAGAGGGATGCAGTTGAGGGGCTGACATGTGAGTCATGGAGGATGGGTTCTGCGTTATTCCATAAATTCAGATGGTCACCGGATTTCTCACCGAATGTAGAGCCGCCTTCGGTTGCAGTGTGGGTAAAACTCCATGTTTCTTTCGATCGAGGTACCTCAAAGAAATCTATGGGGAGTTGAGCGATTTCTAACGACTGATGAGCAAACTCTTGCACTAGCGAACCCGGCTATTCCTAGGGTGTGTGTAGAGGTGGACATGACTAGGCCTTTGGTCCACGGTCTTTAGGTCTGTTCTGCGACTCGTCAGAAGTGGGTGGAGGTGGATTATGAGGGGCGTTTTTAAGAATAATGCATTGAATCCTGTTTATAAATTATAGATATTTATTTTCTTTATTTGTGACAATTTGAAACACTCCAATAAAACTTTTGGTGTGAAAGTTATGGCTCTCAAAAGTTGCTAAGTTTTTCTGACTCGAGATTTGGAAAAATTGTGTGTCGCGCGCATTAACTGCTCTCTCGCGTGCTTAGTACGTGCATCTACTCTCTGGTGAGTAAGGAATTCTTCTACTTTCTTCTCCCTCCTCACGTTCTCCCACAATCAGATAATGGCTTCTGACCATCAATCCGATTTTGTCCATCTTTTGTTCTGAGAACTCATCTTGTAGTATATTTTCTCAATAAGCCCTATATTTACCCTGAAATATGAAAATTAGCTAAACACATCAACTATCACTCACAAATGTTCAAAAATTTGGTGCGTTAAGTATAAAATAGACCAAATAAAATATTGGCTATGCTGCATTGAGATTAGGAAATGACCTTTGTACTTGCATGAAATCATGATTTGATTTTTGGTTATACTTTTATTAAAATTCTTTTACCGAGCGCCTCTTTCCTTGCGGAACTAGACTTAATCTTAGAACTTGGAAACGAGCTTTGAGCTATAAGCCCATGGACTAGCCCTTTGCTAGCATAGGCGGTTGGCGAGAATGGATGAATGACTAGAAATTTTGATGTGTGATTTATGTTCTTGACTGAAATTTGACTGGTCATTGAGATCGTTGTATTGAAATCTTAATGAAAATGAATATGATGGCTTGTTTTCACAATGTGAAGTTCTTGACTTTAGTGACTTGATCTTAATTTCTAAGTTGTGATTTCATTGTAATATTACGGTTTTAGTTGAATATTCATGCTAAAGATTAAAATTTTTGGAACACTTTTGGATTTGTGAGTTATCCGGTCTACGCAAACCCTCACGAGACTATAACTCATCCACTAGGGGCATCTAATGCACATGCTAAATACATATGTGATTCCTACGAAAGTGAGTAAGGATTTTTATTTTTATTTTTATTTTTATTTTTTGAAATATTTTTAGTTTAGCCAACAATGAAGAACGGTTTTTCAATGAATGAAAACAAACTCAATTATTTCTGATTGGATATCATTTCACTCATTGCATCCCATGTTATTATGTTATATTGCTCAGGATGAAGAAATTCTAAGTGTGGAGTATTTTGATAAGGTAATAATTTACCTCATTTTAAGTGCTTATACTTAGTATATTTGGGTCATTTCCGAGTGATTATGGGTGATATATAGTTGATTTTGTCTCTTTTAGGTTAAATATGAAGAATACTGGCTTCGGAGGAGGAAAAAGATGAAAATAATGCAAATTGGACTGAGAAAGCCAATCTCAAGGGTCAAATTGTCAAATGAAGGAACTTCAGGGGCTAATCTGTAAATATGCAATATATTAACTCGACCTAGATCGGGTTCAATGTCGGAGCTCGATCCAGATCGTGCAGAATTTGTGAGAACTCGACTTAGATCGTGTTCAATGTTGGTGCTTGACCCAAGTCGTACATCCTTCATAAAAACTCAAACCAGGTCGTGCTGACACATGGCAGGCTGGAAGACGACAAACATCAGCTACAAATATAAGGTTTGGGGCTCATTCTTCTCATCTTCGCACACACAGGAGCCCGGAGATTCTACCGTTCAGAGTTGGAGCATCACGAGACTAAGCTTTCTTCTACCTTCCTAGTTTTACTTTCATTATTATTATGATTATATTACTATGATATGTAGTGAGTAGTCTCTCTAATTTAGGATCCTACAGATCCCAAGTTGTTGTAAACTCAAATTCATGTTTATCAATTAAGTATTTTCATCCATTATTGTTCATGCATCTTTGAATTACATATATGCATGTCATGTGTATGATTGATTGTCTTATTGATCTTACGCATTATTATGCGTAGTAAGAATTCAAGTATGCATGCTAGAAGAATTAAATTTAGGATTAAATTTGTTATCCTCTAGGCCAGAATATTCCAACCCACAAAGACCAGAATCGGGTTGGGTTGGATATTTTACTTAGTTGTACTCAATATCCCTAGTCAACAAAAACCATAATAAGGAGCTTGCCTAGGAATATTAATAGTTCATTTATCCTGCGACTTGGCTGCATGTTTAGGAGTAATTAGTATAATAACTCTTTGATTAGTACTTGTGGGATACAAAGACTAGAATCGAGAAACAACACAGTACGAAATCAATTATAGTCAATAATTTGTTGTGGCAAATACCTAGCTGGACTCACAATAAATTAATGAGTTAATATGCCGAATTATCAAAGTTGCATGTTGCATTGTGGATGATTATTTGTGTTACAATATTACGTGAGAGTTTACATACAATTTAGGTGGAGTAGAAATCCTAGGATGTTTTAATAATTTGAATACAACTTCCCCTTCACAACTGCTTTTGTTTTATGTGGTTCCTAATTTAATTAAAAACCATTTGTCTAAGATTAAATATTTATTAAATAGGATATTAGTGCCTCTGACAAGCCTTTCTTGCTCCTCTAGGTTCGACTTGAACTTTCCAAATATATTTGACTGCAACTGATCCCTGGAACATAACATTGACAGATATATAAGGTCAAAAATACGCAATGTCAACAACCTACTATATCATGTTAGACATATAAAATTTATACAATTGGCTTAAGAGTATAATGAATGTGGAATAGGAGCAATCATTTATACTCTAGAATATGAGATGTTTATTTTGTTGAATTCAGTGCATGAATAGAATTTAATCTTATGTATTGATTATCTATAATCTCACAAGTCAAGTTACCTGAACTAAATGTGTATCCTACTAATCTTCTTACTTAGTGTGCATGTTAAAGTGAGCCCAACCAATAAATTCTAACCCCCCATATTTGAGTCTTTTATTTGTCAATTGTCAAGTTACTAACGTGTCAAAAACTCAATTTATGTAGATCAACTCTGTACTTACTGCTTGCTAGTGAGATCGGGTATTATAAATTTATTTATATAGGACACCTCAATGACGGTCCTATCAAATTGGCGTCGTTGTCGGGAGGTAATTCGGTAGAATTAGTAATTCTTCAGTTTTGTACAATTTTTATTTTTAGTAAATTTTGTCAGAGTCTTGTCGAGCGCATGGCTTGGTAACCCGAGCGTACGACCTATATAGATTTTCTTAGTTTTATAGTCTAAGTAGCACCGTGCACGTGGCTTGACACACCGAGCACTCAACAACATTAAAAATTTTCAAATTTGTCTTCAGATTTCATTGCTTCATTCTCTTATTGTGCTAACATATTTACTATTCATTTCATGAATTCTTTGTTTTGGGTTTATGACATGCCCCCTGCCCCGTACATGAACCTTTATTCGAAGACGATCTCTTCCCACTCTATGAGGATCTGGAATGGCTAATTCATCAAAGATGCACACAGGAGATGGCAGAGAAATAGGAAGCAGAGTCAGTACCAATGAGATATCAAATCTAAGGGGACCTGCTACGACAACAAGAGAGGAAACATGAGCAA
>NQLW01000045.1:67401-99842 GCA_002312845.1 Kalanchoe fedtschenkoi | reverse complement strand
GGTGTGGTTGAGCGCAGTTGAGATTGTGAGGTAGGAGGAGGATATTAGAGGTGACGGAGGTGGAGGAGGAGGTAGTGTGGGTTGGAAGAGGAGTTGATGATAGTGATTGTACATGACATCATCCGTTTCTATCTTGGGAGGGGTGGGGGAGATAAGGTTAGGTGGGGGGGATAGAGTGACGAGTGAACGATTTGGGTGGGGGAGATGGAGTGGCGATGGTTGTGGAGTTCATTGATTTCAATTCATTGGCAAAGTAAGAGGCAACTGGGAATGATATGCATGGATTGAGTAATTGGGAAAAAGGTTTTTTTAGGATAGATGGTGGAGTGCCACTCCCCTCCTTCCCACCCCCAATAGTTTTGGTTAAATAATTTGAGAGGGTATGGGAGGTTAGTTTAAATTTTCATAAATATTTAATACAGTTTCAGATTATTAAGGGAAATTATGGCCAAGTGTTACACATGATTTCGCAAGTTGACTAGGTGTTGTGCTCAAATTTGCCATAATATTGGATTCCCGCCTAAAGCTAGGCACCGATATTCAGCAATTCTAAAGGAAAATGCGAATATTTTATCTCTTTTTTATTTTCAAAAATAAAAACCGAAGCGATGGAGCAAAATTCATCGCGATAGAGGTCTATGCTACAATTTTCAAAACTATCACAATAGCTCACTTTTCTTATAGTGATGACAACTAAGCTATAAATAGAAGACCTAAAACTCATTCTTAACATCTTTGCACACACAAGAACCAAGAGATATTTTGTTATTCAGAGTTGGATCACCATGAGATTAAGCTTCATTCTTCCACCTTAGTCTTACCTTTGTAATTATTATGAGTGTATTGCGTGAATGAGTAATGAATAGTCGCCTCTATTCTAAGATCATACAGATCCAAGTTTGTTTGTAGATTAATATTCATATCATTCAATTGAAAACTATTATTCATCTATATATATTTCTGCTTCTTTGAATAAATTATGTTGGACATGCGTATGATTAATTGACAAATTTATCTTACGTTCATTATCTTACGAATGCCTAGGAACATAGTCATTCAGAGTTGCAATATGCATGGTCCAAAAGTTTAGTTAAGGATTAATTTATTACACTATAGGTGAGAGTATTCTCTTCCATGAAGACCAGAATCAATATGAGTTGGATATTTTATTAACTTATAGTCAGTGAGACAAGTCAACCGAATACCAGAATTAGGAGCTTGCTTGAGAACATTGAGTAATTTGTTTATTCAGTTGCATGTTTATGAAATATTAGTATACTATCCTTTAACTTCTATTTTCTATCTACAAAACTAGAATCGGGAGACAACACAATACAAAATACCAACAAGGTGTTGGCCTAGTGGTATTGGGTGTTGTCTAACAACCTCAAGATCCTGGGTTCAAGCTCTGTTGGTACCACATTTACGCTTATATATGCTGGAGGTGCGCGTGAGCTGACCCGCAGTGAGTATGGGCGTACACTATTAAGGTGGAGGGGGTGTGCGGCCCCTGGCCACCAAGAGGGGAAGTGGAGACCCACTATTGATCCTCTTTAAAAAAAGTACTATCATTAAAAAAAACACAAAATGTAAAATCAATTATAGTCAATAATTTGATGTGTAGAAATACCCACAAGTCGGACTTTTATTTAAATAATAGATTAATATTTCATATTATTGAAATCACATGATACATTGTGGATGATTTTATGTACTACAAGAATAACATAAGTGTTTGCATTACAACTTAGGTGAAGTAGAAATCTTAAGAAATTTCTATGAATTGAACACTACCCCCTTTCATATTCTTAGTTTTAAACCAAGCGTCTAGGATTATATACTTATAAGCAAGGTTTTTAGTATCTGCGACAAGCTTTATTTGCTCCTTGGGTACGACTCGGTCTCACCAAAGTTATTTGACTGCAATTGACCATTAAAATAATCAATGACATATATAAAGGGTCAAAAATATTAATGTTAGCTCCTTTATACATTCATCAATGACTAAATATGAGATACAACTCCTCCACAAATGTGTGTGGGCTTTTGGAACTCGGTGAAATTGAGCTCTCTCAACAAACACAGAGATTACAACCTCTTTGCAGAACCAGATATATATAGGTCTCTATAGACAAGTGATATGTTGCTATGACAGTAAGCTTCAAGTCTTATGAGTGTTTCTACATCACATGCTTAGTAGCATGGAGATTGTGGAAGAGTCTTGTGAGGTTGTTTTTCTCTCAAGTGTGGAGGAAAATCAAAAGCGAGATTCACATTGTAAATTTAGGTCAATCTAATGTGTTTGACTTTTATAGTGTTTTGGTATCTAAATCTTAAGAAGGATGCGGGGAGAGCTATTTCCAGCAGCAAAATAGTTAAGAATTTAGGGTTGCTATAGATTTATTTGTGCGGATTGCTTTGCGTTAGAGATAAGAGGATTGTGGTGGACTGAGATGGCAATGGTAGGGATAGGAGGAAGTGGCGGGCGTGGTAGTGGAGATGGAGATATAACATGGAGTTCAATTGAGATTGACGAAGAAGGATTGAGTATAATAAGGTGGGATACCCAAATATTTATTTTTATTGAATTAATATAAAGTTTTAATTTTTGTTAATGGTATGAAGGGAGCCATAAAAAGTTTAATGGTTTACAAGTTAATTGGTAACGGAGATATAAGAGGTAATAACCTTTACACGTTTGATAGGATGTCTTATTTAATCCAATAAAATAATGAGAGTATTATTTAACGCACCCCTCGTCAAGAATAATACCCTTTTTATCATATTTTCAATTATTGTTTGGTGTTGCATAATAATTATGTTGATACTTAATTTCCTATCAAACAATTCCACAAAAATAACTAATACTATAACCCCTCTTGCACTTAATATTTTGTACGTCTTTCTAATTAATTTAATATCTTAAATTTTACTAAAAAGTTGTACGTCTTTCTAATTAATTTAATATCTTAAATTTTACTAAAAAGAATAAACTACAAAAATATATGCCAAAATACCACACATTTTTAGACTCAGTATGTAAATTTTAATTAATCATTTTTAATCTGAACTGTTTAACTATTTAATTTCAAATAAAAAATAAAAAAGAAGCAATTAACCCTCTTGTAGCTGCCAAAAATTTCAATTTCTTATAAACACGAACGGCGTCGGGAAACGAATTTGGCCGCTGCAGCGAGGAGCGTGCTTGACTTGAACTGAGGTTAACTGCGAAGGGTTGATGCTTGGATGAGACTTTGAGTTCAGGTGGGGATCTTACGGTGCCGAGCTGCTGTCGGAGAGATTCGGAAAGTCGACATGGCATCTGTCTACATTCCGGTGCAGAATTCGGAGGAGGAGGTGAGGGTTGTCCTCGACCAGCTTCCCAGGGACGCTTCCGATATTCTCGACATCCTCAAGGCTGAGCAAGCACCTCTTGATCTCTGGCTCATCATTGCGGTCTTTCTTCTTCTTCTTCTTTACTAATTTCTCCCTCCTTACAGTTTTTTTTTTTGTGTGTGTGGATTTGTATGTGTTTACTGGTAGGGTGGGAGAAGCTCGCTTAAAGATTTGAGATTTCTTTTTGGGGGGTGATAATTTTAAACGGGCGATTGATTATTTAGTGAATAATAACTTGAGTCAAATTCTGGAAATATTGTACAGTTCTGGAAAATGGCTATAGTCAGCCCTAATGCTATCTCTGTTTTTTTTTTTTTACTTATTCATACCTCATTATGCAGAGGGAGTACTTTAAGCAAGGAAAAGTTGAACAATTCAAGCAAATTTTAGAAGAGGGTTCTAGTCCTGGTAAGTTATCCTTGCCTGCAACCTTGTAGTTATATTCCTTGCTGTGTTCTGGTTTCTGAGTTTCTGATAGAAGTTGTTAGTTAGCCTTTTTCATGAAAATTATTTTAATGACTGATTTATTGCAGAAATTGATGAGTACTATGGTGATGTGAGGTATGAAAGGATCGCCATTCTGAATGCTCTGGGGGCCTATCATAGTTACTTGGGGAAAATCGAGACAAAACAGAGAGAAAAGGAGGAACAATTCATTCTGGCTACTCAATACTACAACAAGGCATCACGAATTGACATGCACGAACCATCTACATGGGTTGGAAAAGGTGCTCCTGCTTCTCGCTCTCTCTCTCAAAAATTACAGGATCTTGTTGTTTACACTCTTCCCCTTTTGAACGAATTCACATTCTTGTTAAACTTTATTTGCAATTAATTCAGACATGAAGGTTACTACCATTGTATAGCTTGCGTCTCTCCACTCATTAACTTTCAGGGCTGAAGCTCGACACACAAAGTGCCCATAAAATGTCAACTGAGTGCAGCCCCCAAACTTGGTGCTCCTTGAATAAAAATTTCAAATACATATTCTTCTCGTCACATGCTTTATGTTTTTCATTGCTGTTAATTCAATCATAGAAAGGAATGTCATCATGTTATTACTTTGTGTATAGCACTCAGCATGGAGAATGGTTTTACAATTACTTTTTCTGAAAGATACAAAATCTAGCAACCCCTTCTACTGACTTACATACTCATCCTTCTGGGTGACAGGCCAATTGTTACTTGCTAAGGGTGATTTGGAACAGGCATTTAGTGCCTTTAAGATTGTTTTGGATGGAGATCGGACAAATGTCCCTGCTCTTCTGGGTCAGGTGTTCTGTTCAAACTTTCTCGTTGCTCTATTTTACTTAATTGTCAAGGTTAGAGGTTTCCTTAATCTTCCTTGTGCAGGGTTGTGTAGAGTTCAATCGCGGACGCTATTCTCAGGCTCTGGATCTGTACAAGGTGTGCTATCTGATATTAAGACATAATTATGCTTGTTATTCTCCATTTGCTCTTGTTAGGGCATCTCCATTGAAGGTTTTAGTCAATTGTTAATGTCAAACCAATAACCTCTGAACAAACTTTTATTTGGTGGAAATATGTTTATCAAACGAAAAACAATAAACTGGTTTGAAACTAAGAACCTTTATATTAGCTATTAAAATAACACTTTATGTCAGAAAAAGTAAATGAGATACTGCAATGAAAGGCATTTATTAGGTTGTTCGGTGGGATTAGTGGGATTGTGAGAGATACTTTTATACAATGATATGGCCTGGCAAAACCCTACTTAAGGTGTTTCTTGGTCACGATGCCCTTAGTACTTCTGTTGCTGACACTTCCTAGTTCCTATTATATGCTAATTTGTATTTGACAAGCTTTTGTAGAGAGCCTTAAGAGTATATCCTAACTGTCCTGGAGCAGTACGATTAGGGATTGGTTTATGCCGCTATAAAATGGGTCAATTTGACAAGGCTCTTATGGCATTCCAACGAGTTGTTCAGGTTAGTTTCATGCTCATTAGATTCACTTAATGCCCTGTATTTTTATTTCTTCCCCATTTACTTTTTTACATCTGTATAGCTGGATCCTGAAAATGTTGAGGCTTTGGTGGCAATGGCTGTTATGGATCTGCATACAAGTCAAGGTATACATTATCACATATGCATTTCTATATGTTTGTATTAATTTGTTTTCACTGTGGTTGCTTCTCTTTCGTATTATCTAGTGCTCTGTTTTACTTTTATCAAATGATTCATAGGTCCAGGAGTCAGAAGAGGAATGGAATATATGCAGAGAGCTTTTGAGATATATCCCTATTGTGCAATGTCGTTGAACTACCTGGCAAATCATTTCTTCTACACTGGTCAGCATTTTTTAGTGGAACAGCTAACTGAAACTGCGCTGGCTGTGACCAATCATGGGCCAACAAAAGCACATTCGTTCTACAACTTGGCAAGATCATATCATAGCAAGGTCTGTGTGATATCATCAACTCCAAAAGAATAAATTTCCTAGTTGCTGATAGCATTTTCATACTGAGGAATCTACCAAGCCATGGGGCCAGTACATAAAAAAGAAAAAAGGATAGGGGGAGGGGGAGGGGGAGATAGAACATCGTTTCTTTGTCATCATCAATTTTTACTTATCATGTATTTATTGGTAAATAGGGGGAAGGAGATGGTTCTCTCTGTTTATTTAGTTAATTGGTTTAGAGGAAAAGATATCAGAGAATGCAAACAGAATAGTTTGAAACTTGATTCACTCAGACTCTTGGATTCTTCCGCTTCTGCATTTTGCTCAGGAGTCTATATTCCTTTATGTGCCCTTGTCTGTTAAGAGAGCTTCATCAGCATGATTCAATATTTTTATGTATTAGTTCAAGTCTATTTATGGTATTTTGAAGACTGGGCACGTATGATGACTGCAGGGAGATTACGAAAAAGCAGGTCTTTATTACATGGCATCTGTCAAAGAAAGCAGTAAGCCTAAGGACTTCATTTTACCTTATTATGGTTAGTTACACTGGTCTATTTAGATGTCATATTGTGTTTGATGCAATATTCCTCAGCCATTGATTCTTATGTCGTCAAGTTCTTTCACATTGTTTGAATTCTTTGATTGCCACTTGTCATGATAGAGGCGAATTGCTGCTGCATTTTTCTGTCTAGTTATCTGAAACTACTTATTAATGAGCCATGACCGTTGTCTCGCTGCCAACCCCACAGAAATACATGCATGCAAGGGAGTACCCTGCTAGTTATTCATTATGTCCCACAATAGAGTAAATACCTCATTGTATGGATGCCCACGGTATTTGATGAGACCACTTGACTTGTTGAAAGGGCATTGACACGGTAATCTAGGTTAAGTGGATAGACAAACATTCATAAAACATTCAAGGCCTCTACTGGACAAGAAACCAGAAGATTGATTGCCCCAGTCTTTTTTTAGTTTCATATTATTGTATCCACCTTCATTGTTTGACCTTTGGCAACAGGTCTGGGACAAGTGCAGTTGAAGTTGGGTGACTACAGAAGTTCACTTTCCAACTTTGAGAAGGTCTTGGAGGTTCACCCAGAAAATTCTGAGACTTTGAAAGTGAGTCGAAGGAGTATGCTGACTCAGGATTGTTTCTGATTGGACTATGTTCCTGATATAATGTCCCCATTCATTAATGATGCTGAATGTCTGTGTTTTGCAGGTTATCGGGCACATACATGCTCAACTCGGGCAGACTGAGAAGGCTCTTGATTTCTTAAGGAAAGCTACGAAAGTCGATCCACGTGATGCACAGGTAATTTGTACGTTAACTGAGGCAACCCTGCAAAGTAATCAACTTTTTTCCAACAAATGAGTTCCATCAGTCACTTAATCAGTTCATAAATTTCCTGGTAGGGAATTTGCCGCACCCACACCTTGTTAACAATTCCATTATGGTTTGTTTGTCAAGGGTGGCAGTTTCACTGCTATTTTTAATTTTTTTCCTATAATGACCATATCTTTGATTTATTGACTTTATAAATTTACTGCAGGCATTTCAAGATCTTGGGGAACTGCTGATTTCATCTGATACGGGTGCTGCTCTCGATGCCCTAAAAAATGTAACAGCTATTTATTACTGCTGTATATTTTGTGTGCACATTGTCTACCTTTTCTTGGGTTCTTTATTTTAAACTGGTGGGACTTGGGCATCATGAAAATAGTTTCCCTCTGGGTGAGTCTTTAACGAAATTGGTATTTTTATGTAGGCACGTGGTATTCTAAGCAAAAGTAACGAACAACCATCAGTAGAGCTGCTCAATGATATAGCAGTGCTCCATTTTGATAGAGGGGAGCTTGAGGTTTGTATTTATATAGATTCGTACTGGTATTACTAAAAGATAAGTCATGCAAGAGAATATTTATCATAAATGTAGCTTGAATACAGTATCATGCTGCGCCCAGAATTTTTTTTCTATCTGGAGTACAATTTTAAGTGGTTGCAATCTGATATGTAGATGATGGAATTTAATATCCTATTTTTTGTTGCTTTTAAGCTTGCTGAACGAAGTTTTAGGGAGGCCCTAGGTGACGGAATATGGAAAACCCTGATTGATAGTAGACCTGGCTCCTATGCTATCAGCTCTACTGCATCTGTCCATTGGTACAAGGATAAGCAGCTCTTTCATCAGCTTGAAAAGGATGGCTTTCTGGTTGAACTTCCTTGGAGGAAAGTATCGATTTTATTCAATTTCGCCAGATTACTTGAGGAATTGCATAAGACACAGGATGCAGTTATGCTGTATCGTCTCATAATTTATAAGGTACATCTTTCTAATTTTTCATGTGAAGGTTGCTTTAAGTGCTACTATCGGGGGACCTCTCTTCCCACAATTTACATCAATACTTAGTTCGGGAAATTAGAGATAAGGAAATGAATGATTTTATTTTTTAAAAAAATTAATTTTATATAAACCTGATCATTTTCTCGCTCTACAGTATTCGGAATATGCTGATGCTTATCTGCGGCTTGCTGCCATCGCCAAAGCTCAGAACAAAATTCATTCGAGCATGGAAATGGTCTTTTTGAGTTCTCAAATTTGATTTCGCTAGTAAGAATGCCTTATTAATTGGATTCATATTTTTCGTTGCATTTGTGAAGGTCTCCGATGCTTTAAAAGTCAATGAGAAGTGCCCAACTGCACTGGCTATGCTTGGCAGCTTGGAGCTTAAAAAAGATGATTGGGTGAAGGCGAAAGAGACCTTCCGCGCAGCTAGTGAGGCAACTGATGGGAAGGACTCTTATGCTACTTTGTCTCTGGTGTGTTTTAATTTGTTTAGTTCTTCTAATAAGTTTACTGGGCATATTTGATAAATTTTTACTAGCTTTTGCACATGTAACTGTTTGGCTTAGTGAAACGATTGTTTCTATCCTTAACAATGGTGTGTTCTTTTCAACTTTTATCAGCGTGTATTATTTATAATGTTTTCAGTTTTTATGTGTGATTTGTGACACTCCATTTCAGTTCAATGAAATTCAATTTGAAACTAAAAAAACACCCCCTAAATTCTTTGATTTACGTCTTTAACATCATGCAGGGCAACTGGAATTACTTTGCGGCACTTCGCAATGAAAAAAGAGCTCCTAAGTTGGAGGCCACCCACCTTGAGAAAGCAAAGGAACTTTACTCCAAAGTACAGTTCATCATACTGAGTTTTCTCATGCTACTGAGGGTTTCAGATTCAGCATGTTATGCTCAAGGAATAATGAAATTTTTTCTCAGCCCAATCCCACAGAGCCATTTTCCTTTAGATAACTACTCAGTGGTGGTAGTCTGTCACGCTTCATTAAGTTAACTTGGCAGAAAATTATAAATTGCCAAGGCATTAAAGCGGCACATTAAAGTTGAATATATCCAAAAAGCTAGCTACAAATGCTTCACACCGGAATAGTCAATTAAAAATTTTGATTCTTAACTTGCTTTACTTTTTTGCAATCTCTTATAGTCCATTTTCACTTTTTTTCTCCTCGTTGCATTGTAGGTTCTGGCTCAGCATCACGCTAACTTATATGCAGCAAATGGTGCTGGGTTAGTGTTTGCTGAGAAAGGCCAATTTGATGTGGCGAAAGAAATTTTCACACAGGTTATGTTTCGATAGTTTTCAAAATCAGTATAGTTTTGTTTTGTCTTATCTTGTAATATTTTCATGAAAATAGGTGCATGAAGCTGCAAGTGGAAGTATATCAGTTCAGATGCCAGATGTATGGATAAATCTTGGGCACGTCTATTTTGCGCTGGGGAATTATTCACTGGCTGTAAAGCTAGTAAGCTTTTTTTTCGATTGTTAAGTCTTTTCTATGTTGTATTATGATACACAACTGTCAAATTTAACCTTTTTTTTCTTTCATTTATGATGCAGTACCAGAATTGTTTGCGGAATTTTTTTTATAATACAGATGCTCAAGTGCTTTTGTATCTAGCTCGCACCCATTATGAAGCAGAGCAGTGGCAAGATTGCAAAAAGACATTACTAAAAGCCATCCACTTGACGCCTTCCAATTATTCTCTTAGGTTTAATGCAGGTGTCTCAATGCAGAAGTTCTCAGCTTCCACTCTTCAAAAAGAGAAGAGAACTGCTGATGAGGTATAGATCTGTCTTTCGTGTTCTTTGATCCAATGACACTTTTCTCCTTTTACTGTTGAAACTACAATTACTTTGAACCAATGGTGCATGTCTGCCTGTAGGAAACAATGGCATGACTGCCTATGTCACTGTTTCATTGATGTTCTGTTGTAGCCTTTTTATGGTTTTGGCCACGTGTTAGTTTTCAATTAGTATCGTGCCTCATGCTGTCACACTTTTATCTTGTCTTTCCGGTGATGAAGGTACGTAGAACAGTTTCGGAGCTGACAAATGCAGTTCGCGTATTCAGTCAGCTGTCAGCAGCTTCCAATCTTCGCATTCATGGTTTCGACGAGAAAAAAATTGAAACACATGTTGGATACTGTAAGCATTTATTGGAGGCCGCAAAGGTCCACTGTGAGGCTGCTGAGCGCGAAGAGCATCAGAATCGCCAGCGCCAGGAACTTGCTCGTCAAGTCACAGTAGCTGAAGATGCTCGTCGTAAAGCTGAAGAACAAAGAAAACTTCAGGTTTGCTTTTTCTGTAATCATGGAAATGTAATCATTTAACATAAGCAAATATATTCCTGAGTCTTTGTGTCGTTCTTTAATTTGGTTGGATGAAGTTGGAAAGAAGAAAACAAGAGGACGAGCTAAAGCGAGTGATGCAACAGGAACAGCACTTCGAAAGAATTAAGGTAAACAGAATACTGCTTAAACCAGGCTCAACATATGCTTAATAGATATGGTGGTGAGCTGTTTTACATGGTTTTGAATATCAATTTTCATTCAAGACAAAAATCTCTGTTCCATAGCCTCCGTTCTTTATGTTAGTGCTTTCGAAGATGTATTTAGGTAGTGGTACAAAGGCGACACCTCACAAAACTGTAGTAACCACTGAATGCAACACACCTTCTACTTAGAATGAGTGTGAGGTACGTGGAGTGTTATCTGAAAGATCTGCCAGTATAACATACTAGAAACAAAAGGCACTAGTTATCTATCGACTTTTATAGAACAAATTTGTAGTTACTTGTTGTACTTTGTATCCTTCTTTAATGTTTTGCTTCCATAGGAGCAATGGAAGAGTAACCCGTCTGGTTCCAAGCGGAAGGATAGACTTCATGCTGATGATGAGGATGTATCTCATGATAAGAGAAGAAGAAAGGGTGGGAAGAGAAGAAAGAAGGATAAGAGCTCGAAATCTCGTTACGAGATATTGGAAGAAGAAGCAGACATGATAGATGATCACGAGGAAGGAGAATATGACGAAACCAACCCTTCATACCAGGAGAATCTTCAGCATGAGGAAAGAGAAAATGTACAGGATGCTGAAGGAAATAATTCACCTGAATTGTTTGTAGCTGCTGGACTTGAAGACTCTGATGCTGATGAGGAAACGGTACTTTCTTTACCCTTAGTAGGTCTGCAGTGATACTATATCTTTTTGCCTGTCATGTCAATAAGGTTGACTTCTGTTACTACTGTGGTACAAACTTTGATGTACTATGTTAAACTGTAGTTGGTCAAGGGCTGTAACCTGTAACTACTGAGATGCTTAGACTATTTATGTTTATCCTTAAGGCTGCACCTTCAGCATCTGCGACAAGGAGGAGGCGGGCTTGGTCTGAGTCGGATGAAGAGGAAGGACAGGTAAAATCGAGCCCAGTGAGGGAGAAGTCTACAGAAAATCAGGTAGAGCGAGAGGAGGGTGAAAGAACTAATGATGAGGATTGAGATGCCGGATCAGTGGCAGCTTCAATATCCCTGGTAAACGTGTTCATCTATTATTTATATGTTATTAGATTATTTATAGCTTTTAAGAGGACTTAACCTGCACTTCATTGTAGCATACTGGTCGTATGGTAAAGCAATCGCACCTTGTATTTGAAACAAAAAAGTGGGATTAATTGGACTTAATTTCAAAAGTTTAGTTATCTGAACACTTTGGGGAAAAGGGGGTTTCATAGATTCTTGGTCCATGCAATATTCCTTCCTGGATTGCATTGGTTAACATCCAACTATTTAGAGTAAAAGTATTCCCTTCTGCATGGAACATTCCTCATACCTTGTTTTTTTGTGCAAAGCCTTCTTTCCACATTTTTATCCATTCTATATAATTTTTCGAAAAACAGAGTTCTGACAACTGTGTTAATTTCATTTAGAATTGTGGTTGTCAATTGTTGTTTTCCAGTAAGACACATTCCAAATCAAATGGCCGTCAAGTATGTTTTTCCAATAAAATTGTGGTTGTCAATTGATGTTTTCTAGTAAGACACATTCCAAATAAAACGGCCGTCCCACAGGTGTATATTGCACTTTACAATTGCATTTTTTATTGAAAACCACAACTATGAATTGAAATGCAATTTTGAAAACTAAGATTGAAAAATATTTCAAAAAATGGATTACACGATTTTGGTCAAATGAGTGAGCATATTTTGAAGGAAAAAAATCATATATTAGACGTGATCCACAGTTCATGTCTACTTCATAATTACTGCGCTTGGCTTGTCACTTGAAATCCAATGTATGAACGTTTCTGGGTTGGGTTACCCATCTGACAGCAATGTGTATTGTATTAAATGAGATGATTGTTTTCAATGGGTGTCTTAGAGACAATTTGTTGGCTAGCCTTTCCCTGACAAAACCATTGGCAGGTGCAAAAAAGATCCAGTCGGCTGTCAATACAGCTTCTGAAAGGCTCCTGCTGGCTGGGAGATCACCACATTTACAAATCCATCTTTGGGGTATCCTGCCCCAAAAAGCTTAGTATATTAATGCACAAGGAGTTTTGGGCAGTGAAGAGCTTGATGATGATATGAGTTGCTCTGTTAAATTGCTAGCATTTGATGGAGCTATCTATTGTCATTGTTTTAGGTGTCCAATTGTTCCTTATAACTTTAAGAAACATCTTTTTCTGATCCTTCAAACTAGCTGCCTAAGTGTCATTGAGGGCCATGCCTGTGAATTTGCTTTATACAAAGTTACAGAGAGATACAAGGCACTACTCTGCCGTCCTCCTTCACCCTCTCCATGGAGACAAACAATTAACTCAATACCTGACTAGACAAAACAACGTATGACAAATACTCAATATCATAAACAGTCATGGAAGTTTCGCACCACTGCCAGCCTTCCTCATATAGGATAGAATAAAATGGATAGCAGCTCTCCAATCAAGAGGTCTCGCCTTGAAAACCAAATTGTTTAAGTTGCACCATGTATAGTATATAGCAGAACATAAAGATCCAGTACATCTGAGGCTGATCCAGCTACAGATGCAGTCCCAAATACCAAAGAAGAAAGGGCATGAATCAAATAAATGGTCTTGATCTGCAGTTCCATCAACACGAAGGGGCCATGCCAAACTCTCCATCATTGAAAATGTGGGCAATTTCATCTTCGTAGGGAGGCATTTCTTGCATGTCATTCACGCACACAACTATGTTTTTCAAGGAGACATTAATTCTCTTAATTTTAATACCTTGCCTAGTATCATAGATTGAGCATCAAATCTCAGGGAAAAAAGCTTCTTGACCAACCAAGGGTGACTGGATTTCCCAGGAGCTTGTTCGACGCAGATGTACACTTTGATTGCCAAGTTCTCTAATGGTCATCCACATGTCCTCAGTGATGGAAAAGGAGTTTCGATCATCATGAGATTTGGATGGTCGACTGGTTGTAAGTGAATCAGACGATAGGCACCTCTTAATCATTTTAGAGTCAGAGCAGGATGTCATAATTGCACTCACCCATACTACCCAACATGTGGCAACATCTCTGTTCTGCTTATTTAGATGATCACTTGACTTCCACTTCCGGAGAGAGTCCACAGTCACAACAGTGTGGGTCCATTTTCCACGACTTAGTTCAGACTTGTTCAATGAAGGAGTTTTAAGTTGCTTGTGTCAGCTTTTGGTAGGTTTCTGGACTCAGATAAACACACCAAGATGAGAACTGACAAGCGTATTTTTGACCCTATATATTTGTCAATGTTATGTTTTAGGGATCAGTTGCAGTCAAATGAAATCGGAAAGTCCGAGTCGAGCCCAGAGGAGCAAGTAAGGCTTGTCAGAGGTACTAATACCCTAGCTAATGACTATTTAATCCTAGACGAATAGTTTTAAATTAAATTATGAACTACGCAAAACAAAAGCAAAGATGGAAGGGAAGCTTTTATTCAGATTATGGAAACATCCTAGGATTTCTACTTCACCTAAGTTGTATGCAAACTCTAATATTATTTTTGAAGTATAAGTAATCATCCATAATGTATCATGCAATTTCAATAATACGGCATATCACTCAATAATTCACATGCAAGTCCAACTTCTTGGTGTTCCTACGCAGTAAATTATTGACTACAATTGATTTCATATTGTGTTGTTTCCCAATTCTGGTCTTCGTAGCTCACAACTACTAATCAAAGAGTGATACACTAATATTTCCTAAACATACAGCAGGATAAATAAACTACTCAATATTCCAAGGTCAACTCCCGATTCTGGTCTTCGGTTGACTAGAGCCATTAACTACAACTAAGCGAAATATCCAACCTATCCCGATTCTAGTCTTCGTGGGATGAAATATCCTAACTTAGAGGGTAATAGATTATATCCTAAACTCAGTTCTTAAAGCATGCATATTTAAACTCTGACTAACTACGCATGACAATATAAAGACGTCCCTGAAATAATGAACATACGCAATAACATTCAAAGAAGCACTAGCAACATGGATGAAAAATATACTTAATTAATAAACATGAAAAGTTGAATTTACCCACAACCTACGGATCCTAGGACAGAGACGACTACTCACTATGAATAATTGAAATAACAATTATAAAATAATTATGAAAGTAAAACAAGAATGGTAGAGGAAAACTTAGTCTCTTGAAGCTCCAACTCTGAACGGAATTCGTCCCTCTAGCCCTTCTGGCAGAAAGATGTGATGTGGTGCCAGGTTTCTACGTCTGTCTGATGTTGTGAAGAATGAGCCTTAGACTTATATTTATATGTGATATGTCACCTTAGGCTGTTCCCTATAGGAATTCTATTGCCAAAAGAGTACCCAAGAAGAATTAGAAACTGCCTTTTCTGGGCCCGCCACGCGTCGGCACCGACATGAAACACGATCTGGATCGAGCTAGTGCAAAGGCATCTCGATCCGGGTCGAGTTTTGGTTCTGCATATTTACAGATTTGCCCTTGAACTTCTTCTTTTGACAATTTGACCCCTGAACTTGGTTTTTTGTCCGATTTTAACCCAGTTTGCATTGTTTTCATCTTTTTCCTCTTCCAAAGCCAGTATTCTTCATATTTAACCTACAAGAGATAAAATCAACTATAAATTACTCATAATCTCTCAGAAATGACTCAAATATCTTAAGTATAAGTACCTAAAATAGTGTAAATTATTGCTCTATCAAGAACTAAATGTTTGCTTGCTCGCTGCTGTGTATAAATTGATCTTATGAAATCACTGCCATCTGAAATTTGGATTGATAGTGGGAACGGTCATGGATGGTGGCAGTGGCGGATCCAGAATAGTAAAACAGTGGGGTCAAAATATAAATTTAGTATTAGTAATATAATCATGGTGGTAGGTGTACGAGGAAAACTTGAAGTTTTGTTTTAAGTGTAGGCTTCACGACCACAATTTATCAGAGTGCGGAAAGATGAGGAAGAAAATGTAAGAAATGCAAGAAAGTCAGATAAATGAAAGAGCAATCAATAACGTACAAATTGAGAATGATTCCAATTCCAACAAAATGGAATGAAGTTAGCAAGAAAAAAACCTCTCAGTTGAAAGGTAATGAAACAATAATTAATGTGGAAAAAACTCCATTCAAGGAAGATGAAATCGGTGCAAGTCAGAGTGAATCTGAGGTAGTGGATCTCTTGATTCTGGAATACACTTAGCCTCCCTTCAAGAAATACCACTCAATGATCCAAATTAATGATGAGGAAGCCAAGATAGAAAATAAGAACATTGGATCTACTAAGATCTAATTCCTTGAATGATATTCTAACATTGTGTAAGGAATCCATAATAGAGTTCTTGTATAAACATTTTAAACATCTTCATTTCATGAAACACCAATTAAAGAAATCAAGGGAGGAGTATATAAGAAGGAGATAGTTAAGGGAGGAAAAAGAAAGGCAGGGACATGTTTTTTTGGAAAGGTATGATATATTTCTCCAAAAAAAGGTTGTACAAAGTCCTTCTAACCCTGACTATACACATTGGAACTTGAGTTCCAACAAAACAAGTCATAAGGCCGAAACGATAGTTATGACAACCATAAAATAGCCACAACAGCAGAGCAACAAAAGAAAAGGTGGAAACAAGCAGGCTTATCGCACTGCTGGGGCAAAACAGACTCTGAGAACCTTCCGGCTAGATTTTTTGGGTTTGGAAGGATGATATTCTTTACTCAACCAGGCTCTCTAATCCATTTGGCTTCTTTTTCCCAAAAACTCAGGGACAATCCCTTTGTTAGTTGCCCATTCCATATTCTTTTGAGTTTTATTCAATCTTTTAATCTTGGATAGGGCAATATTCAATTCCCATAATGCCTCTTTTTTAAGCTTATCCAGGCTGGTCATTTCCCCCTTGAATATTCTTTTGTTCCTCTCCTTCCAGATAGTGTATATGGAAATATCAAAAGTTGCTCTTGAGGCCAGGTTTCTCATGGAGGAACCTGCAAAAGACAAGTTCATAAAGTTATACATAGCCTCCAAGCCACCACACTGCTCCTGAGTGTCTATTTTTTCATATAGGCAGTTGAGAATCTCATGACTTAGATGGCATTCAACGAACAGGTCTATGTTTTCATTATGGTCAGAACATAATGGACACTTAGGGTCAGCTATAGTTCCAAATTTAACCAGTCTATCTTTAGTGTTTAGTCTTCTCCAGCAGGCAAGCCAAGTAATAAAATAGTGCTTTGGCAGAACTAATTTGTTCTAGCACAGCCTGTGGAGGTCAAAGTCTACTAGATTCTCACCTTTGATCAAGTGCCAATATGAAGTTGTAGAGGAGAATTGTTTACCTTTGGTGATCCAACTTACCTGCCTTCCTGTAACAGCCACCATGTCTCTATTTTTTTGCAGGCGCTGGATGATTTTCCTTGTGATCCATGGTATATTCACATGCACATTTAATACATCTCCGCCTTTCACAAAATACATATGTACCCATTTGACCCATAGGCAGTCCTTTTTTAGTAAAATATCTCAGCCCTGATTTAATATTAGTGCTTTGTTATTTTCTTCAAATTTCTTTAATCATAGACCCTCTTTCCTTTCTGGACAACACACTTTATCTCATGTCATAGGAATTTTATTTTTATTTTTCCTTCCCTGCCCAGAGGAAAGCTCTACATTTCCCTTCTATGTGTCTTTCACCACAGCCTTATGAAAAATAAACACTCTAGCCCAATAGTTTGTCATGGTGTAAAGTAATGATTTTATTAGTGTAACTCTGTCGGCATATAAAGGAATCTGCCTGTCCAGGATTTTATTCTGGTAAGGATAGAATCACTTACTTACTTGAACTCTTTTATGCCTAATTTTTTTGATGATAGGGGAACTCCTAGGTAAATGACAGGTAATACCCCCTCTTTTAGCCCCATAATGTTAATTAAATTTTGTTTTCCTGTCCCTGACATTCCAGCCACAAAGTCTCAGATTTTTGAAAATTTACATTTAGCTCAGTACTATTTGTGAATTCTTGTAACGTCTCTTTTATCATTCTGATAGATTTTTCATTAGCCTTAGAGAAGATGATCAGTTCATCTGCGTAGCTTAGGTTTATGATTCCTAATTTATCACATTTTGGATGGAACTAAAAATCATTTTCCTTTCCCATCTTATGGAGAAGTCTATCAAGAAACTCCATAACAAGGGTAAAGAGATAAGGAGAGACTGGATCTCCCTGTCTAAGCCCTCTTTCACCGGGGAAGAAACCACATAGCTCTCCATTAATTTTAATGGAGAAATAAGGGGAAGATATGAGGGCCATGATCCAAGAAGTGAATCTCAAGGAGAATTTTAGATGCATTAGCCACTGCTCAATGAACTTCCAGTTTATACTATCATAAACTTTCCTCAGATCAAATTTAAGAGCACAAGCTGGTTTAGAATTCTTCCTATTATATCCATGGAGCAGATTTTGGGCAAAAAGAACATTGTGGAGGATGCTCCTCCCTTGAATGAAGGCTCCCTGATTTTGGCTCACTATATCATTTAGTACAGCTTTTACTCTTTGGGTTACCACACCAAAGCAGATTTTGTAGATTACATTGCAGCAAGAGATTGACCTGAAATCAGCTGCTTTGATTGTGCCTTCTTTTTTTGGAATCAGAGTGATAGCAGTGGCATTATTCTGGTTAGGTAACTTTGGGTCTTTACAAAATATTTGAATGGCTAGAGTGACCTTAGTTCCTATCACAGTCCATACGTTTTTGAAGAAATCTACTGTAAGGCCATCTGGACCAGAAGCAATCCCATTCTTCATGTTAAACATGGAATTTTTAATTTCCTCATTCCTGAAATCTTCTAAGAGACCTAATGTTTTCCACTGATTTAGTTTTTTCCCCTCAAAATCCCATTCAGTTTTATTGCTTGCAGTTTCCTCAAAAAATAGTTTCTTAAAGAAACATATAATCTCCTTTGGATTTCTTCCTCTTTTCCTATTTCACTTCCCTCTTGGTTAATCAATCTGTTAATGGTTGTTACATGCTTATTCCTTTTTATACAGTCATGAAAGTATGATGAGTTTAAATCTCCCTCTTTTGCCCAGTTAATTCTAGCCTTTTGGAAATTAAAGAGTCATTCATTTTTAAGGTAATTGATGTAAGCCTCTCTGATTTGTTTCTCCTCTTCCAACTCTTTTGGTTATAAGAGGGTCGGAGGGATTGATTAAATATTTTCTAATTTCAGTTTAATACCTTGTCTTCTTGAGCTCATGTCTTGGATTCTAGGAACAAAAGTTTCTTTCATTTTGTCTTGATGAATTTTAGTTTATAAAAGAGGCTTGTTAGGTCTTTCACTTTCCCATAAGTTCCCCACCATTGTTCTAGTAGTGGGATAAAGTCTTCAAAGTTTAGCAAGAAATTTGTAAATTTAAAAGCACTTTTTTTCCTAAGGACTCTTTCATATAGATTTACTAAGGCCGGGGTATGGTCTGATATGTTAAAGGGTAGAAATTCAACCACTGAATTTCCTAATCTTTCCAGCCACTTGTGATTCACTAGTACTTTTTCCAATTTACAAAAAACGGGTTCCTTTGCATGCCTATTAGACCATGTATAAAAAAGACCTCCAAAATTATGGTCAAAGCAGTTTGATTTTTCAAAGAAGGCATTTAGTTCTTTTGTGTCTTTGCTCATTACCTTCTTCCCATTCAATTTTTCTTTCTCATTTGCTATGCAATTGAAATCTCCCCCATAATCCAAGGTTTATCCGTCTTCTCAGCAAAATCCAGTAAGGAGGACCACAAAGGAGCTCTGGTCCTTTTATTATGCCAACCATAGATGGCAGACAAGGAAAAGGAGGCCAAGCATGTGAATAAACTGAGAGGAGGAGCAAATCTTGGAGATTTGGAAAATATGAGGGTTCCAGCATACCAAAATTCTGCCTACATGGTGATCCTCAAAATTGTCTAACATATCCCACCCCGTATGGAGCATAAAGTCCAATGAAAGGATGGCCAGTCTGGAGGATATATCTCAAGTCCCAAAACTCTCATGGAAGATAGGCAAGCTAGTAAGAACAAAGTAAAATCAAGAAAAGGAATGCACAAGATTGATAACAAGCCTCCAAGTAAGGCCAACAAAAACCTCAATGTTCTAAACCAATTATGGATGACATTATTTGGAATGCAAGAGGCTTGTGTGATAAAGATACTAGGTATCATCTCAAGTATATAGTTTTCAAATACAAGCCAATGATTTTGTATATTTTGGAACCTAAGGCTAGTAACAGGAAGTTGCAAATTTATGTTAAAGGATGGGGTTCAAGTATATGTTTTATGAGGCTAATGTCAATCACCAAGTTGTCATAATGTGGACGGGTTAAGGGTGTTCATTAAACGATTAAAACCGTTAATTGAATAAAATTAACCGAGAAAATTAACTTTGATTAACCGAAATCGGTTAACTAAACAATTCGATTTGGTTAACCGGTGATTTAGTTCGGTTAATGATTAATAACATTTATGATTTTGGTTAACCGTGGTTAACCGATTAACCGTATTATAAATTGAATGTTTCTTCTTTTTACGTCTCTCATTCCACTCTCCAGTTTCCAACTCTAAAAACAAAATCCCTTACTTCTCCGCTCAACTGTGGCCTACGACATAGTGAATGAAAAGAGGCCGAAAGATATTATGTTGTGGTTGCGGATCGAAGGCTTTGCCGCCTTACAAATATGCGTCGTGTGCCGTTGCCTCCTGTTTCAAATCATCCATGTGTCTTCTGATTCGTTCTACAGGTTCGTCGCTCATTCCCACCTCCCTCTTCACATTTCCATATTGGATAGTAAGACTCTCACGACGCTAGATATTGAGCATAGACGGACCTGTAGCTTCTGATTCACCTAATCCGGCGGTTAAGATCATATATAATATGACATCTAGTTATGTAACTAGTTATGTAGATATATGCTTGCAATAATGATTTTATTTTTATTGGATGGTAAACGTAGTTGCTAGAGTTAGATGGAGTTGGGTAGCAGGCAGTTGGTGCTCAGTGGCATCTTCCTTTGTTGGGTAATTGTCTGCGACTTAGTTTTGTTGGCATATTTAATTTTGAATTTGTGAGCAGCTACTTTCAAACTTTAAGCTTAGTATCCTGATTTATAATAATAAAATTGTCCAAAATCTGCATAAATAATGAAGTTCTGATGGAATTGGATTTATGAGTAGCTACTAACTGTTGAGTGCTAATCTGCGTGAAGCATCATTCTTGAGTAATGTGTTGTTTAAAGTCGCATAAAAGAAGATATATTGAGTGCTAGTCTGTGTGAAGTTTCATTCTTGATGTTGGCACTGGCGGCTGGTTTTGATTGTGAGTTCGATGAAGATGGTCATGAGATTGAAGATGAAGTTGTTGTGTGGATCTGGATCCTGATCTTTGTCATCAATAGTGTTGTTCATTCGATTTTCAAAATTGTGATTTATGACTTCAGAATTTAATCTTTATAGTAATCACCAACAATATGAACTTAACTGCATTTTGTGATTATTGATGATAATTGTTCAATTTAATTTGTTTTTGGTAAAGTGTGGTTTGCTGAACTTATGTTCTGAATATCCGCAAGTTAAATGTTTAATTTAATTTGTTCAACCTCCTTCAACACAACGCATGAGGTCTGAATATCCACAAGTTAAATTCGGTAATGGACAGCTTGCACGGCAAGCTCACATGGAGGATCATCAATTGCTCCTCAAAGTGGGCAGAGTTCATGGCCAAAAAGTATAAGGAAAACATCCGAAGTAGGTGCAGCAGCCTCTGGAACCGTCTCCACCACCTATTAGCCAGAATTAAAGAGGATTCCTTCATCTCGATAGGGAATGGAGAATGTGATTTATGGAATAGCCCGTGGTGCCTACCGATAGTGGAAAGACGGATAGAAATCACCTTCAAGGGAATAGTAGCCCAACTCCTACATTCTTGTCATCTCAGGCGCCGCATTCTGCCCACTCTGCCCCAGCACACACAAAGCATATTGTCTAATCCAAATTTATTAGTTCAGCCAGACAAGTGGATTTGGACTAGGCATAATTTTGGCGAGATGTCAGTCAGATCTTTCTTTAAGGCCTATGTCTCCCCTCCCCTGCGTATCAAATCGTGGGGCAAAATCCAGTCCGCAGTTATACCAAAGAGAATGAGCTTTCTGTTATGGAAATTAAACCACAGGATATTCATGGTCAACACATTCTTTCAATCTCGATGCTACCATTTAGCTTCAAGATGTTGTTGCTGCTCAAATCCACAGATTGAATCTCAAGATCATCTCTCTATTCAGGGCGAACTTGCCTCTCTTATCTGGAGGTGGTTAGGCGAGCTCGTAGGCCTTCCGTGTGTTCTAAGGAACCCTAATTAAACTCTCTCTTTATTAAAATAGCTTCATTTCAATTCTTCAATAAAGAAAGAGTTTAATTAGGGCTCCTGGATGCACAGTGAAGCGATTTTATCAGGGGAAGTAGCTAACTAGTGACCATTATGTAATGAAATGTGGATTTGGAAAATACATTTCACTATGCAATGAAATTTAGGACCCCTCAAGAGCTTGCTCAACATGCTGAGGAATGAAGCTTCAGGTCTGTCACCTGCACAAACAGAAGTTACAATGCAAACCTTTCTGTATCTCAGAAGGAGAAACATGATTCGAGGGTGAATAGGAAATTGAGGCATCATCTCCTGGACACTTAGCAAAAGCTTGTAATGCGACTTATCTCATTGGAGTTTGAGATAAGTAACGGTACGAGTTGATAATCGCAACGAGGCTGGCGGTGACATGTGTGTGGAAGCCGAAGTGGAATCGGCTTTCGGCATCGGAGCAATCCCGAACGAAAACCTCGACAGGGAGTGGGGAGTTACTGTTTGACCATGGTGGGTTTGTTGGGTCCACATTTTAAGGGTAAAATATAAAAACATGTCTCGAACTATCATCTATTTTCAGATTAAGTATTTTAATACTTTAATTTCAATACCGAACTTTTTGGTTATTCAATGTAAATACTATATAGACTTAATAGAAAGAAGCAATTAGCATGAAATGAGAAAATTAATTTGAATGTCCAACCCTTTAGTTTAGGATTTTCAAATTTGTATAAATATATCGGACATGAAATCTATTTTTATATAATTTTATCATTTCATCAAGTTTATAATACTTAAATTGAATAATTAAAAAGTTCGGTACTGAAATTGAAGAATTAAAAAGTTCGGTACTTAATTTGAAAATGGATGATAGTTCAGGGTATGTTTTTGTAGTTTACTCTTTTTTAAAGCAGCTCAATTAACAAAGTTTATTTTTGACCAACGGTGTCAATAAAAACTAGGGGAAAAACTCAAAAGGGGCCCTGAACTATCACCGCTTACCCAATTGCGGTCAGAACTACCACGATTTCCAAAAAATGTGCGATGAAAAAAAAATTAAACTGATTTTCTAAAATAACATTTACCATTACATTCCTAACCTAATATTATTACAAGACTTAAATTTGTGTGCAAAAATTACATCGTTTGGTTATCAAAATAAATTATACCATTTTGCGCACATAAAGAAAACGACGTCTTTTGATAACCAAATGACGTAATCTTCGCACAAAAATTTAAGTCTTATAATAATATTAGGTTAGGAATGTAATGGTAAATTTTATTTTAGAAAATCAGTTTAATTTTTTTTTCATCGCACCCTTTTTGGAAATCGTGGTAGTTCTGACCACAATTGGGTAAGCGGTGGTAGTTCAGGGTCCCTTTTGGGTTTTATCCCTAAAAACTAACAGTTTGCACCTTATTTGGTAACTGTGGAGGCTCGGACCGCAATTGGGTAAAGGAGATAGTTTGGTGCCTCTTTAGGATTTTTTTCAATAAACTAAACAACTGTGTCATTTATCCACATAGACAGTTTACCAATTCAGATGGTTCACCATCATGGTGACTAGACAGTTCACAATTTGAATTTGTTAGCTAGTTTTTGTTCACCAGTGCTTCTTGGTGAACACATATTCACTAGTAATGTTACAAAACAACAAAACACATAGTTCTATATTAAAACAATAATAAATAAAAATAATAATGAACAATCTTTGTAGTCTATATACATATACACACAAAAAATGATCTTGTGAATAGACTGTTTATCAGTGTCACAAAAAAAAAGAATTGATCTACTGAATAAATTGTTCACTAATGTTATACAAAATTAGAAACCCAAATCAAAACAAATATATATTGCCTAGACCACAAAATCAAAGACCAAACTCATCTCCATAGCATAGCATAAAACGCTATGCCATCATACCCTAACATACAAATCACATATCTGGAATACGAGAGAAACAAGTAAAATCACATTGAATCAAACTAATCTAAACATAAAGCTCTTGCACCTAAAAAAATCAGATCTGGTGTATAAACTGTTCATCAGTGCTAAAAAATAATCAAATTGAATGCTGGTAAACTTTAGGGAGAGAAACTTAAATATTTTGCCTTCTTATGATAATGAGTTATATACAGTCAGCATTACCTTAATAGAAATAATTTTAGATATAACTCTAGTAATTCCCTCAACAATGTTTTCATAAGCCAATTCCTTATCCATTCCATTTTCAATATATCTTCTAAATAAAGATTCAACAACCCCAGATGCACAGCACCAAGTAAAATTGAATGTTCTCCAAAGATATCACTTATGTATTATTGTTCTAAAGTAGTTATAAATTTAAAAGGAGAACCAAGTGCAATAGACCAGCCTAGTGTGACATCAGTGGCTCTACCATCAACATTCTGGTGGACAGCAAAACTATCATTGATTCTAGCACCATCGATTTCTTATTTCTGAACATATAGCTTCCTCACAGATGGACCCATTCCCTCTGGGCAACAGCTATGACACTAATGTTTTTAGGAAAGTCCAGACTCATTGACTGCTAATGTCTCAATAGAAAATCATGGGACAGTCAAAGAATACTATTTAGTTCATGTGAGAAAATATCTTCTCATAATATCAGCCTACAAACACAGGATAGTCATTAAGATATCCACCACAGCACATTTTTGACATTTGAGAATATCAAATGATTTGTTTTGCAAGTTAACTGACATGTGGTGCGACAATATCCATAATGCAGTTTGATACATATAAGCGAAATTTGAAATACTTCTTTATAGAAAAACCTGAGCTGTATCTGAAATTAACAAAAACACAAAGTCACTTCGTGATATAGTCAGGGCCGGCTCGTTAAATTTGGGGGCCCCGAGCGAAATATATTTTTGAGGTATTTTAAAATTCAAATCAAGACAACTCAAACAGATATGAAACAAAATTGACAACTGATTGGTATTTCTGAAAATGACAAGTTCGAGTACATCCATTTTGGACATAAATTGAACAGCTTCATCATTGCGCCAAGAGGTGTTTAGCTGGGGTGGGGTCAAGGTGAGGGGCCTTCCCAAAATAAAGGGCCTGTGCCATTATCCCACTTGCACACCCCATTAGCCGGCTTGGATATAGTCTCATGTATGTCACAAAGAGTACCACTTTCTTCCGAAAATTTATAAAGAGTTGAATTTTTTTAGCTTACTTAATATTAATTTATAATGTTTTTGCCACTGAAATACATAAAGTTTTGATGTTGAAGCTTCACCCGAGCTCCATTCTATAATTTGTGATGACTATTATATAAAACTAGCTTTTTGTTATGTTATCATTACTGTATCTACTACTATTTTATTATATTGAAGTAAAAAATTTAAATACTAATTATATAATTCATTCTTATAATAAAAAAGTTTTAAAAAGTGATGCGCGCTCTAGTATATATTTTTCAACTTTTTTTTTTCCAAATTTGGTGTTAAAAATTTATATCTGGCAATCTCTAATTACTTTTTAGTCTGATTTATTTCAACATCTCGTTGAGTCATAAAAAATTTATAAAAACAAAAAATATAACCTCATTGTAAAATTTTTCTTTCACATCATAATACACGTGTTACATGTCTTACCACAAATTCTTGGGTGCTCCTAGAGACGACATCGTTTTGATTAGTTCAAAACGACGTCGTTTTGAACACTATTACAAACCATCTATGAAATTTAAAAATAATTCGAAAAAACTATATAAAAATATGCAAAAAAATAAAAAAGTACCAGTTTGATTTATAAACATTAAAATAATAAAAAAATTATAAATTCATATTTTTATAATTTATATGCAGTTAAATATTTATATATAAATTTGATTAATATAAGTATGCAATTGATGAATATGAGTATGCAAGTGATAAATATACATATGAAAGTAATGAATATATATATATATATATATATATATATATATATTTATGCAAGTGATTAATAAAAATATGTAAGTAAAGAATATGAATATACAAGTGATGAATATGAGTATTCAAGTGATTAATATGTATATGCAAATGATGAATACACATATTCATGAAATTCATAGTACTTATTTTAATTAATAGAAATTAGAAAATATATGATTTTATAATTTTTATCATTATTTTTAGTATTTATAAATAAAATAAGATTTTTTTTAATTTTTTTACTTTTATATAATTTTTGACAAATTCTTTTAAAATTATTAATTATTTCATGTGTGTAGTATATTGTAGGGTATAAAATGACGTCATTTTGAAATATGACAAAATGACATCGTCACCGAGAGTACTTGCTCAAGGTGAACACAAGTGTGATTGATGTCTTACCATCCATTAACCAACTTGATTAATATTTAGTTAATTTTTAATTACTTTTGTAATGCAAATGTGTATATGCACTCTTACTAAATATAACAAGTTATGTTACACTATTGAATTGTTAGTAGCATTCTTTCTCTGTTCATTATTTCATGATAATATAATAAGTAATACATTATCTTGTTTATTGAAATAATAAATAAATTTATTCTATTTTAAATGATTATTTATTAATTGAAATATTTTAAATGCGTACTGAAAATTGTTAATGATGTTCAAACTGAAAATTAACCCTAATTAAATCATTATGGTTCCAAATAATTTGGGTTCATGGTAATTAGCCAGTTGTCAATCCAAACTGAAATTTTTAGACTATGATGACTTTTGATTTTGATAATTTAATATTCAGTCAAACTGAAAATCGGAGCAATCATATTTTTAGGTAAAAATGATATACTATGACTAAATTATATAATTATATAAATTCAAGTCATACATATTCCAAATTATATTAAAATATTTTTAATTTATATAAGGGGAAAATTAAGTATTAGTGTATTTTGCAATTGATTTAAGGTTTCTCTATTAAAATGTGTTGTTTTTTTAAATTGTTATTTAGATCACGTTCTATAAAATCTATTAAATAAATAAATATTAAAACTGATTTTTAAATTTTGAACCTAGCTGAATAGAAGGGATTTTTATTTTTAACTGCTCTCTTTGCAAGTTTTTATATCATTTTTACCCAATCATTTTTTTTATTTCACTTTTACACTATTTGAAGAAAATCATGGTTTCAAACCGGTGGTTTTAAAATCGAAATTTAAAACTGCTGATTTTCTTAAGAAAATCGCAATTGTGAACCATGAATGTTATCCAATAAAACCACAGTTTAAACTGCGATTTTTTTTTTCAAGTAGGGTAGAAGTTAAATTTAAAAGAAATAGTAGGGTAGAAAGGATATTAAAATATGAAAAGAAGGATAATTTGTATATCAAATCAATAGAATGAAGTTTTTAAATAATAGCTAATTAATAGCTGTTTATGATTTAGATTGAAGCTAAAAAACAATATCATGATGCTAAAGATCAAAATTATGTGATTATTTCCAGTATTTTGGCATGAAACAAATTAAAACTTCAGCAAACATGAAGGGAGCAAGGTTTCTCGATAAACAAGATTTTTCATGTTCCTTCTGAAATTTGTGAAAGAATTTCACTCAAATATTCAAAGGTTTTAGGTACTTTGCAGAAATTCGGATAAATAACAGGGTTATTACAGTTCATTCAAAGATACATGCTACAAACTATTGGATTATTAGTTGAAGACAAAGAATTTATACACACACAAAAAACATATTCAACTTGTAAAAATTATGTGATGTGATATTTATGCGTAATCATCCAATACTAAATAAATAGTAGTGAATAGGAAAGTTTTAATAAATATAAATTAGTAAAAAAAGTTCAGTCATGAAAATGTACTATTTGATTTTACTTATTATAATTAGAATAAATTATAAATACATTACCTGTACTTTCACATAATTTCAAATCAGGTACAGTACTTTGTAATTTTTCAATTCAAGTACTTTAAGACTAATTTTAAAACAAAAAACACTATAATTCATGGGATTTAGTACACCTAGGGGTGTTCACTATACGGTTAAAACCGTTAACCGAAATCGGTTAACCGAAAAATTTAACCGCGGTTAACCGAATTCGGTTAACCGAAAAATTCGGTCGGTTAACCGAAAAATACGGTTCGGTTAACGGTTAAGTAGTTTTACCTATTCGATTAAACGGTTAACCGTTTAACCGAATAAAATTGCAGTCGTTTCAAATGTTTCAGGTTCGTTTAATCATTTTCCTCATCACTCTTTCAATCTAGGTCAAGCGGAGCCATCACTCTTTCAGCCGGTGCAGTCGGCGACGGCATCAAGCTCTCGCCTCAGCAGTCCAGCGGCGACGGCGTGCGGTCTCGTCTCAGTCTCGGTCTCAGCCCCCATCGCCTCAGCGGCTTAGCTGTCTCGGTGTCTCGCGGTGTCGATCTCGCCTCCTAGCCCTCGTCGCCTCAGCCCCTAGCCCCCTTTCGCCTCAGCGGCTTAGCCGTCTCGGCGTCTCATGGTCTGGAATCTGAATCTTGCCCCCTAGCCTTCGTCGCCTCAGCCCCTAGCCCCCCGTCGCCTCAGCCCCTAGCCCCCGTCGCCTCAACAGCTCAGCGCCTAGTCCTCGTCGCCTCAACAGCTCAGTGTCTTCACTGCAGTGGACGAGCAAGCCCCTGACGCGTCAGCGGCCCCTTGACCTCAGCGGACGAGTCTCAGCACCTTCTCTTTTGTGGTATTTTTCTGCTTAAGGTTTGGCCATGACTTTACAATCTAAATAACTGCATACTAATGAAACATATATGTTACATGATTTCAACCACTTTGATTATAGATTGCAGACTTGTAGTAGACTAGTAGTCATGTTTGATTCATCGCATAAGGTTTGTTCAGATTTTTATGCTTGTTTTTTGCCTTGGTTGTGTACTAGAAAGGCCGAGAATCATAGTAGAATAAGTTTTGAAGATTCTCAATTTGGAACATGAGAATCAAAGTCCAAATGCCGGTGACTGTGTTACAAAATGTTGCCTGACCAAAAGAGGTAAAAAAGTATCAGATAAATTTGGATTTGATATGTGATTAGTGAAGGTGGGAGATTGTGATATTAATGTGTGTATGTAAGAATTGCTTTACATGTTATTTTTCGATTGTGATTACTGATTAGTGAATGATCTAATCTGACTTTTGTGTGGACTTTTAAAGGATTTAAGCTAATTTTCACCAAATTGTGTGTCATCATCTATCTCTTCTCATACATCAAACATCAACCTCATAGTGTCATACACAAAGTCCGTGTCTTCATCTTCACACATTTACATTATACATCATGGATTCATTATTGACATTGCTTTACAGTTCAATTTCATGGCCAAAAATATGTTTTTTACAGATGTCAGAATCAGTTAACATGTCAGAATCAGTTCAGGGAAACACATCCACAGACGGGGATGAAGTTGGGAGGGAAAATGTTGAAGATAAGCAACATATGCCTAGGAAGAAGAAGAAACTGATTTCAAATGTTTGGGATTCTTTTCAACAAATTGAAGTGGATGGAAACTTAAGAGCAGTGTGTAATTTTTGCAAGAAGGAGTTGTGTGGTAACTCAAAGGCTAATGGCACAAGTTCGTTGAGGTATCATGCTCGCAGCTGTCAGAAAAATCCTTTGAACCTGTCAAAGGATACACAAAAGACATTATTAGAATTTCATTCTAATGATTTGTTGGGTGAAGGTGAAAGAAAGATGAGTGTGTTAAGGACTTGGAGGTTCGATCAAGACGCTACCCGGAAAGCTTTGGCTCGCATGGTTATTATAGACGAGCTACCATTTAGATTCGTAGAGGGTGAGGGGTTCAAATTGTTTGTACAAGTGGCATGTCCAACCTTCTCTATTCCATCTCGAATTACTGTTGCTCGCGATTGTTATCAGATATATTTGGATGAGGCAGTGAAGATGAGAAAGTTTTTGAAAGAAGCGAGTCAGCGGGTTTGTCTTACAACTGATACATGGACCTCAAACCAGAATATTAATTATCTCTGTTTGACGGTTCATTTCATTGACAGTCATTGGAGATTACATAAGAGACTTCTCAATTTTGTTCCAATCAATAGTCATAAGGGCGAAGAAATTGGAAGAGTGATAGAAAAATGTTTGATTGATTGGGGGATTGAGAATGTGTTCACTATCACAGTCGACAATGCTAGTTCTAATAACACAGCTGTGGCATACTTGAAAGAGAGGATTCTGAGATGGAAAGGGTGTATTTTGGATGGAAAGTACTTACATATGAGATGTATTGCTCATATCATCAACTTAGTGGTTAATGATGGGATCAACACAGTGAAAGATTCGATTTCACGAGTGAGAAAAGCGGTTAGATATGTGAAGCAATCTCCAGCTCGACTACAAAAATTCAAAGATTGTGTTGCTATTGAAAAGATTGAGAGTAAGAGTTTCCTATGCTTAGATGTATGTACGAGGTGGAATTCTACATACATGATGTTGGATGCAGCTCAGAAGTTTCAGAAGGCTTTTGAGAGGTACCATGACATTGATCCATTTTTCGCCTTTGATTTAACTCAAGAGGAAAGTTTGATTGGTAATCGGGATGGTGCGGCTGGACTTCCTAATCATTTTGATTGGGAAAATGTTCGAAAATTGTCACGTTTTTTAAAGAATTTCTATAATCTCACCAATCGGATTTCAGGATCAAAATATGTTACTTCTAACATATTTTTCACAGAGATTAGTGAAGTTATTTGTAAGATTAAGAGTTGGCAGGAAGGGACAGATCATGGGTTGGTCGAAATGGCTAACAAAATGAAGGCGAAGTATGACAAGTACTGGGGAGACATCACAAAAATGAATATGATCATATATATTGGTGTGGTACTTGATCCTCGATTTAAGCTTGACTATGTCAAATTCACTCTTTTAGAAGTTTATGGAGATGAAGATAGTGAAGATGACATTGTTGATAAATGTGGGAGGAACATGGGAGAAAGGGTGAAGAAAGCTTTGTACGAAATGTTTGGGGCATATGTCAAGTTGAGTAATCCATGTGTTGAGACGAGTGAGCATTCTAGTGTTCATATGCTAGATGAAGATGAGGATGATGTTGGTGAATGTAGCTTGGTCTCACGGTTCTTGAAGCACAGATCACTTGCTGAAAATGAAGATAACAAGTCTGAATTAGACAAGTATCTTGATGAGAGCATTGAAAAAAGTGGTGGTTTTGATATTCTCGGTTGGTGGAAGCTTAATTCACACAGATATCCTGTGCTTTCTCAAATGGCTCGTGATGTACTAGCTGTCCCCATTTCTACCGTCGCTTCAGAGTCTTCTTTCAGTACCAGTGGTCGCATACTTGATGCGTTTCGTAGTTCCTTAACTCCTCGTATAGTAGAGTCTTTGCTTTGTGCGCAAGACTGGATACGAGCATCATTATCTCAACCCCACTCAATTCAAGTGGAAGAAGACCTTGCTGAAATTGAAAAGCTTGATGAGGGTAATGTCTATATACTCTTATTCATATGTTTTTTATTCAGTTGAATTTGAATATGGATTGATTACACACAAAATGTGTATTTTCATTTTCAGATTTGCAAAACTTTTCTCTTGATAGAGAACATATGGAGATTTTATAATCTCTTGGATTAATGAATGGCGAGTCCCTGATATCATATTTTGCACACGGGTATTTTTTTCGATCTTGTTCGGATTCTACTACGCTGTCAATTTTCTTTGCGTATGATTGTCTGTACTTTATTTGGTTGAAACGTTATTTAGTTTGGACTGCTCGTCTAATGAAATATATATGCTTGGTATTGTATGCTACTTAGCATCTTGTTGACTTGTTGTGTTGCTCACAGGTTATTTTTGGAATCCTACGTTAAGAAGTCATATTTGCCGAGTATGCCTTGTTGATTCCTCAAGATGATTCCATGAGCAGTGATTGAAGGACATCCATCTTTTTCAGCATCAATATTAGTTGTCTAAATTTGTTTCAATTTCTGAATCGTCATGATTGTAAACTTAATTGGGATGTAAGAATTATCAGCATCAGCAGGGTTGTTTTTTATTTGAGTTGAAAATTCGGTTAGAAATTCGGTTAAATTAACCATTTAACCTAAATTCGGTTAAAACCACTGTTAATTTAACCGAATTAACCGATTTTCGGTTAAACGGTTAATCGGTTAAATTAACCAAAATTAACCGATTTTTCGGTTAACCGAATTCTCGGTTAACCGAAAATACGGTTCGGTTAACGGGTAAAGATTTTTCCGGGCGGTTAAACGGTTCGGTTAACCGAATAGTAAATACGGTCGGTTATTAACCGAATTTACAGCCCTAAGTACACCAACACTATAAATCATATAGTCTATTGCGTGATAATGAGAATCCACATTCAATAAGGTGAATTATAGTGTTTTTT
>NQLW01000045.1:24992-66888 GCA_002312845.1 Kalanchoe fedtschenkoi | reverse complement strand
AAAAAACTAAAAAATACCAGTTTCATTTAAAAATATTAAAATAATGGAAAAAAATATAAAGTCATATTTTTTCTATTTTATATCTTTAAAATAAATATATGTAAATTTGATGAATATACATATGCAAGTGATGAATATACATATTCAATTCTGATGAATATATAAGCAATTCTGATGAAGATCGATGCGTTCCTGATGAATATGGAAGCAAACTAATGAAAATATACCACAAAAATAATCTGATAAATATAGGAGCAATTTTGATGAATATATAAGCAATTTTGGTGAATATCGAGACATTTTTAATGAATATGAAAGCAAAAATAAGGAATATAGACCATAAAATAATCTGATAAATATAGGAGCAATTCTGATGAATATATAAGCAATTCTGGTGAATATCAAGGCATTTCTGATGAATATGGAAGTAAAAATAATGAATATAGACCATAAATTAATCTGATAAATATAGGAGCAATTCTGATGAATATATAAGTAATTCTGGTGAATATCAAGGCATTTCTGATGAATATGGAAGTAAAAATAATGAATATAGACCATAAATTAATCTGATAAATATAGGAGCAATTCTGATGAATATATAAGTAATTATGTGAATATCGAGGCTTTCTGATGAATATGGAAGTAAAAATAATGAATATAGACCATAAAATAATCTGATAAATATAGAAGCAATTCTGATGAATATATAAGCAATTCTGATGAATATCGAGACATTTCTGATGATTGTGGAAGCAAAAATAATGAATATATATCATAAAATAATCTGATAAATATAGGAGAATTCTGATGAATATATAAGCAATTCTAGTGAATATCGAGACATTTCTGATGAATATGGAAGCAAAAATAATGAATATAACCATAAAATAATCTGATAAATATAGAAGCAATTCTGATGAATATATAAGCAATTCTGGTGAATATGGAGACATTTCTGATGAATATGGAAGCAAAAATAATGAATAGAACCATAAAATAATCTAATAAATATAGGAGCAATTTTGATGAATATATAAATAATTCTGGTGAATATTGAGACATTTCTAATAAATATGGGAGCAAAAATAATGAATATAGACCATAAAATATAAAATATGAATTTATAAAAATAAAATTATTTTAATGTTTATAATTCAATTTGGTATTTTTTTTTCAATTCTTTTTGATTTTTTCGAATTAATTTTAAACCTTATGAATAATGAGAATAGTGTTCAAAATGAGGGATGCAAGAATTTGCCCACATAAAAGACGAATGGTAGTTCTGAAAGGTCATCCAAACTGAGTTGTTAAATGGGTATGGAAACGATATCGTATGTGCGGAACTGGGGAAGAAGATTGGGTTGGTCGGTCAGGAAAAGAATATACTATACACAGGTAAAAGTGGTCGTGTTCCACAAATTTTGGGAGAAGAAGAGAGAGAGAGAGTTGATGATGGTGATGGTGATGGTAATGGTAATGGTATAGTTAGTGGCAGAGCACAAAGTTTCGATCCATGGTGAACCCAAAGCCAAACCATGTCATCATCATCTTTCAAATTAAACAAAACCATTCATCTCAGACAACCCAATAATAATCTGTCCCCGACATTACCGCTGCCTCCTCTTTTGTCCTTCCTCCTCCTCTGCTGGTTCCCGGCCATCGCCGTTCATGGCCGCTGCTGCTCGCTTTCGCCTCCTCCCATTCCTCCTACTCTTTCTTGCCTCCCCTTCTGCCTTGTCAGTCTCCGACACCGAAGCTCTCATAAGGCTTAAGCAGTCCTTCCTCAACGCGGGCGCCCTCCACTCCTGGGACCCCAACACCGCCCCCTGCGCTGATAAACACCAATGGAAGGGCGTCATCTGCATGAACGGCATTCTTACCGGCATCCGTCTATCCTCCATGGGACTCTCCGGAAAGATCGATGTCGATGCGCTCGACACCCTTCCCGGCCTCCGCTCCGTCAGCTTCTGGAACAACTCCTTCTCTGGGAACATTCCCGAGTTCAACAAGCTTGGGGCGCTCAAGTCTCTCTATCTTTCGTCCAACAGGTTCTCCGGCCACATCCCATCCGATTTATTTTCCTCAATGACTTCCCTGAAGAAGGTATGGCTCTCGGGCAACATGTTCGCCGGCAGTATTCCAGAATCCCTGGCCAGATTGCCGCACTTGTTGGAGCTTCATCTGGAGAGCAACAAGTTCACGGGACCTATTCCCCCCTTCGGACAGAATTCCCTCACGTCCCTTGATCTCTCCAACAACCAGCTGGAAGGTGAGATTCCCCAAGGTCTGTCCAAGTTCAACAGCGATTCATTTCAAGGAAATGATGGGCTGTGCGGTAAGGTGGTTAACAAGGAATGTAACCCACCACCACCAGCAGCGTCTGTTCCTCTTGACAGCACAGATGCCCCAACTGCTAATGCTAAAGATGGTGCCATGAGTCCCGTTACCATGGTTGGGATCGCCATAGTAGGAATGATGGTTTTGTTTCTAGTGGTGATAATTGTCAAAAGAAGAGATAGCGAATTTGATCTGCTGGAGAAGGACAATCTTGATGATTTGATTGAGGTGTCTGTCTCGGGTGGATCCACCAACCGGAGCAGCAATGCTGGGAGCTCGCATTACAGCAGGAGGGCTTCGGGATCATCCCGCAGGGGACGAGGAGGAGGATCCACAAGAGGGAAGTCTGGGGTGATGGGGGAGCTGGTGATGGTGAATGAAGAAAAGGGGCAGTTCGGGTTGCCGGATTTGATGAAGGCGGCAGCGGAGGTGTTGGGTAATGGAGGGTTGGGATCTGCGTACAAGGCAGCCATGATGAATGGTGTTTCTGTGGTTGTGAAGAGGATGAGGGAGATGAACAGGCTGGGTAAAGACGGATTTGATGCTGAGATGAGGCACTTTGGAAGACTGCGCCATCAAAACATTCTGACTCCTTTGGCTTATCATTACCGCAAAGAAGAGAAGCTCTTGATCTCTGAATACGTTCCTAAAGGAAGCTTGCTCTATGTTCTTCACGGTCAGGTTCCCTCTCTCTGCCTCTTTCTAAGTGTCAATTGCTTTGCATGCATTGTTTACTCACGCATCCATTTAAGGTTATCACCTTACAATTTCAAGCAAACTTATTGGGAGACCAAATATATTGGAAACAATTTGGTTATGGTAGAATGAAACTACAAACTAGTACAGGATTATCGTATATTTTTTCAAATATGTTCATGTTATTCAGTGACGTGGATTATCCATACATATTTTCTAGTTTCTAGCAAGGATGAACTTGATCAATCATAAGATTTGTAAGTGTACCCAATCCAATACAAACTTAGTTTTGATGTTGTTGAGTAGATATGGTATGGTGGTTGGTGGGCATTTGTGATAACATGGTTGGGCTTGGGGGTTTTCAGGTGACCGAGGCACCAGCCACTCAGAGCTGAAATGGGCAGTGAGGCTGAAAATGATCAGGGGCATTGCACAAGGTCTGGACTATCTTCACTCGGAGTACGCCTCAGCGGACATTCCCCACGGAAATCTCAAGTCCTGCAACATTCTGTTAAGCTCAAACTACGACCCGCTTCTAAGTGACTATGGCTTCTATCCTTTGATCAATAGTGCCCAAGCCGCTCAAGCATTGTTCGCCTTAAAAACCCCAGAGTACATCCAGAACCAGCAAGTCTCCCCTAAGTCCGATATCTACTGCTTCGGCATTATAATCCTGGAGACAGTCACTGGGAAGTTCCCATCACAGTACCTCCTCAACGGCAAGGGAGGGACAGATGTCGTTCACTGGGTCCACACGGCCATCGCAGAGCAGAGAGAGTCCGAACTAATAGACCCAGAGATTTCTGGATCAGAATCCGTTTCAGATATGGAGATGCTGCTCCGAATTGGGGCTGAATGCACCGACACAAATCCGGAAAAGCGACCAAGCCTAAACGAGATCATCAGTAGGGTAGAAGAGATCAAAGCTTGAGCTATCAGCATTAGTATTAATGAAGCAAATGTTATCCTGTCAACTTTTTTGGTTTCTTTTCCGATGTGTATATAGAATGAACTATAGCGGCCGGTGGGGAGGAGATATACTGACGGCGTTTTGATGGTTAGTTTTAGCATTTTAATTTGGGATTAGTGTGTTTGTGGTTGATGCAAGGCATTTTGATCATGTATGTATATTCATCGTCCTCAATATGAAGAGATGACATCTCACCCTTATTTTATGATTCACTCTTTTGTCATCCACCATTATTCTCTAACTCTTGAATTTCAAACTTCAATTCATATTCATCGACTTTTTTTTATTCTATTCTAAAAAACGACGAGAGACAGATAGCAAATCTATTTTCAATGGATTGATTGTTGAAATTGAAAGTGACCATGCTTCATCTAGCATTAATCTATTTTCAATTGATTGAGTGTTGAATCTATTTGCAATCACTTGGATTCATTAAAAGGAGACATGAACATTCAATGAATAAAACTGATCATTCACCTAACTAAAACAAATATTCAACTCGCTAAATAAATATTCAGTTCATTCAACTGTCAGTGATATGAATGTAACCATTTTCAAAATTAAGAGATTTATTAATTGTGTTCGAATTGAGAGATTTGAGGATCATTATGAGATGTAATTGAAAAATATAGTCATTAAAATAAAAATACATTATAACGAAATGAACATTTAGTGCTTGAAAATAAACATTACTTCACAAAAAAATTAGCTCATTGAGTTGAATATTCAACTCATCTAAAAAACATTGAGTTCATTCAAAATGCACTATTTTTAATAATGAGACCATTACCCTTATTTTGGGATTAAAAAGGAGGTAATACGGTGTCATATTACTTTATTACTATTGATTAAAAAGACTAATTTGTTGGTTGATTAAAAAAAAACTTAAACATAGTTCACACAAGTCATACAAAGAATTACATGAGAGCGAAAAAAGTAATAGAAAAATAAAAAATAATAATAAGCATTAGGAGTTGAAATACAATCATTTCTTACATCTGGCAATCTCATTAACGTGCTCTGAGTTACTTAGATGAAAGGCACGAGCTGGTTATTCTCACCTCATATGAGGATATACTCGTGGCTCTCTTATGTGGTGTCCATTAGATTGGCCGCTTTCTGTTCAGATTGTTCAGGTGGTTGATGGGCTTCGACCTGAAGAGAGAGTCCTTGAATGCAATGATATGGGTGTGTATCCCCCCACCTAAGCATTCTTTACTTCAATGAAGAATTTTACGACTGATTGGAGACTAGATAGATACATTCCCGAGGGCTGCCGAATGGACCTTGGAGATGTCTAATCCCACCTATGCAAGGATATGCGTTGAAGTAGACTTGATGAGTCCTTCGAGCTAGTTTATGACGGAAAGTTGGAATATTGCTCTAAATATAAAATACAAGACCATAATCTAATGGACTGTCACAAGGTGCACGCGTTAAGGTCGGCAATAATAAGGAAGAGCAGAGGAAGAATACAAGTCATCCAGAGGAGAATAGAGAAGGTTGGGTTAAGGTAGCACAAAAGAGGAATAAGAAGATAAATGAAACTCCATCAAGCGGACCTCCCACCGAGAGGGAGAATAGACAAGTTAAGGTGACTAAATAGACGTCCAAACTTTAACTGGTGAGCAAAGGTAAGGTTGTAGTGCATAGCAAGGCTTAGGTAGAAAAAATATCAGACCCCAATGAGACTTTTGAGGGTGCCATTCAGAAGATTTTGTCTGAAGTAGGCTATAAAAAATTATTATGAAGGATCAAACCCTTGAAAAGATTTTCGTCTCCCAGATAAAGGATGATGTCATCCTTAACATAATTAATGGTCTTCGCCCAAAAGATGACAACACCCACAAGGGGAAGAAACAAATGCTTGAACGTCAGAGATCAGTAGGAATAATTGATTTCTTCCTAGATGAGATGTATTGAAAAAGGATAGAGGATAACATGAAGCAAGAACATTTGCATCTAAAAGTGCTAAGCATGGCAAACATCAAGAGGGACTTCTAAGGAACCCAACCACGGTGGAGCCATGCAACGCAACCCAACAAGGTTTTTGGAGTCTGAGTCCTTCATTTTTGAGTCTCTGTGCGAAGTCTCAGAGTTTTTGGGGCCTCAAGCCATCTTTTGAGGCCTCTGAAGGTGGGGCAAGAAAATGACCTAACCTTATAAAAAAAACTAGTGAAGAGAGCACATGTCAAATAGTAGGCAAAGCGGCTTGCTCACCAGAAGAGCAATCTGATAGTGAAGACATGTCCACAATAGGTCCAACTAGAGTAGATGGAAGAGGAAGGTCAAGGCCAAAGGAGTTAATGCGGTTAGGAGGAGTAGCAGAACCTTTGGAAAGTGCAACTAACCTTTCATCCAAATTTTACAACACTAATCTTGAATGTGAGGAGCATCAACAAGATCTTTGCAAGAGACTATCTTTAGCAACTAAGTATAAGGTATAATCTCCATGTACTATCCATATAATAGCACAAAGGTAAATCTTTAATTTTAGCTAAATTTGGTGACACTGTTGGGTTTTACTAGGTTCTTCCAAGAGCCTAGTACAAACAAGTATATTTTGGTTCTCGGAAAGAAGTGCCCGGTTTCAGTCTCCATCACTATAACTTTTAAGTAAAGCATTTCGTGGTGGGTTCATGACATTGGGAAGGAATATGGGGTTACATGCAATTTTGTTCACGGATGCTGGAGCAAATAAGGCCAGTCTTGTCTCCAGAGTCATCTTATTGAAGAAACTCCTAACTCAAATGAGGTGTGGGTCATTAATAGGGATTTTCATGTTATCGCCTTATGGGAGGACAAGAGAGGGGCCATAGGAGGTTCAATGAGAGCATTTGAGACATCAACTAATTCATGATGTAGGCAGGTGTGACAGAGGCAGGCTACACTAGTAATAACTTTACCTTGAGCAACAACCAAGAAAGAGTGCTAGGACTATGATTGGGTTGTCCTATGCAAATAAATTTATGAAACCTATGCTCACCAGTTAGTTGTAAATAAAGGGTCGATCCATAGAGATTGAGTTATTGAATGCTTAATAACTAGACAGTTAGACAAAGTAAAAGACACAAAATATTGGGGGTTTTAGAAATAAAAGTAATCAGGAGAAGTAACAAGGAAATCAAATAGATAAACATGTAGTTCAGATGACTTTGACTTGTGAGATTATCGATCGTCGATATAAAAATTAAACTTGATTCATGCATTGAATTCACCAAAATATACATCTCATATTCCTGAGTGTAAACAATTGCTCCTATTCTATATTTATCATATCCTTAAGCCAGTGATATGAATTATATATGTCTAACATGGTCTAGTAGGTTGTCAGCCTAACAACAAGGCATATTTAGTTGTGTATGGTGAAAGAGAATTCAAACTAAGTTAATGTTACTTCGACAGAACTTAGGAAATGTTACTATATATGTTCTTATCTATTTGGAATTGGCTTCTTCCCTCACAATCAAATCTAAGCACTTAGACTTCATACAACTAGGCACTACACACATTGAGTTTTGTCATTCAGTTCAACGCAGTTACTCAGGTTTAGTACGATAATGATAATTATCTCACGATAATCATCACAAGATTACCGCACCTAAACTACACAAGAGAATTAGTAACTAAAGGCCATATATATATATATATATATATATATATATGAGGGAGAGATCCGTTGAGAACATCCTTAAGTTGAGAACCATTGTGGACAATTCTGGACCAATCATTATTTACATGAAACAACAATGTATTAATTATATGATTTCCTTTTTTGAGTTTATTTATTATTCTTTATTAATTATATGAGATTCATTTTTTATTTATTATGAAAGAGATTTACTTGCCATTTTGAGATTTCATTTTGTATTTAATTTACTGGATTTTTTTGTCTAGATTTTTTTTCTAATTTACAGATTTTTGAGGAATATGAATAGTGAACATGAGGTTCACTGCTAGAATCACTATTCAATATGTTCGCCACTTAGGTTCACTGTTGCAATATGTTCACCACATGGAGGTTCACTGTTCAAAAAAATTATAAAAATATAAAAAATATAGTCACAAAAATGTTCACTATTCATATTCCTTAAAAATATGTAAATTAGAAAAAGAATTTAGACAAAAAAATTGGCAAATTAAATACAAAACGAAATCTCAAAATGACAAGTAAATCTATTTCATAATAAATAAAAAATGAATCTCATATAATTAATAAAGAATAATAAATAAACTCAAAAAGGAAACCATATAATTAATACATTGTTGTTTCATGTAAATAATGATTGGTCCACGTTTGTCCACAACGGTTCTCAATTTAAATAGGTTCTCAACTGATCCACCCTATATATATATAGGGAGTGGATCAAATGAAAACCCCTTCGAATATGTTAACTGTGAACCATTCAAATCCGTTGATCTTTTTAGATCTGACGATTCTGATTTAATGTCCAATTTTTGATATTATCTCATTTGTTTTTAATGACAATATCTAATAAATATCTTAATCTTCTAATTAGTAGCGTCATTATCTCTTAATTGATTCTCTCTCATTAACCGATCGTTACTTTTCCTATTTGTTTCGATTTCTCCACTCGCACGACATCACACGCGCAGGCGATGCTCCTCCCACCTCTGTCGACATGTCCTCCGCGCACTATTTTTATTGTTCTGATGTGCGTCAGTTCTGATGTGCATCATTTTTATTGTGTTTGATGTGCACCAGTTCTGACAGCGACGGTGCACAGACAGACGAAAGAAGGAAGTGAAAGCGACTGAGATGATGACAGACGTCGGAGAAAGGAGATGGGGGAGAGAGTCGGCGAAAAGAGATACGGGGGAGTCGGTTGGGGGTGAGATGCATCCATTTTTATTGTTCTGATGTGCGCCAGTTCTGATGTGCACCAGTTCTGATGTGCACCAGTTCCGTTGTGCACCATTTTTATTGTGTTTGATGTGCACCAGTTCTGACAGCGACGTTGCATAGACGGATAAAAGAAGGAGGTGAAAGCGACTGAGGCGATGACAGACGACGAGGATAGGATACAGCGGAGAAAAGTCGGCAGTAGAGAATCGCGAGTGGGGCTTCGTCAAATCGATTGGGTGATAGGGAAAGATAATCGCGAGTGGGGCTTGGTGGAGTATTTTGGGGGATAGTGACGGGAGTCATGGGATATGGAAGATTTTTTGACGGCGTTAAATTAGGAAGCCAAATAATGACGTAATAATTTTTTCATAAACTAAAAAAATAATTATATGGAAATAATCTGGTGCATTGATGAAAATCAGATCGACGGATCAGATTGGTGCACAGTTTACATATCCAGGAGGGTTTTCACCTGATCCGCCCCCTATATATATGTGTGTATAAGTAAAATAGTAAGAACTATCCTTATAATCTTACTTAAACCTAAGTTAGATTGTGCTCTCTTATTAATCTCCACCGCTTCTTGAAGATTGTCGTAGATATGTGATCTGACCTCGATCAACACTCAGCACCTAAAGACATGCAAATGGCACTTAGGCTTGCTAGTCATGCTAGTCACACCTTTCTCCTTTGTCAAGCTCTCTCTCTATAGGTGTGAAGTAGTTTAGATCTTAAGCTATGAATCTGGCTTCTTTCTTCATGTAAATCTTCAGGAGATAATGATAGCATCAGACTTCTTCAGCTTATAGAAATCAAAATCAAGATAAAAGACAAATAAGGAAGATTATCTGCCTAGAGAAATCTTCGGTGATTCTATAAGATATACATCAAGATATAACATCTATAGAAACTTGTAGATAACTATCAGATCTTTCTATAGCCTTTTGAAAAGCATGAATCAGACATCCTGGTCAAAAGATATGTTCCTCGAAAATTGAAAATATTCTGAAGAACGGATTAGGAAACTACAGCTCTCGTGCACATGTGTCACTTCCCACAGCACGCGCAGCTCTCGCGCCCGGCCAGTGCCACATCATCTTTTTTTACTTCTTTTCTTCATAGTCTTCATCCTAAGTTGATTAATGTTTCTAACATATCGATTAATTTGTTTTGATGTCATAGAATGCTACCAATAAAAATGATAGCTATAAATACATATTTTTCATAAATTATGAATTATGGTGAGGGAAGTTAATTGATAAAATGAATTTGTCATTCTCATGATGAGAGAAATATCTTTAGGACTCTTCATAAATGAAAGATGAGAAATACATGAAGTATGCAATATTTTTAACTCTTGAAATTAATTATTTTAGGTAATGATATAGTTAAACAAATAGTCGGTAAGTACTTAGAATCACAAGGCGTTGTGGTTTTTTAAGCGTTATAGTCCTTTTATTAATATATTTAGTTTTCTACCAAAAAAGTGGATTGTTTACATGCAAAATAAGTAAATCCTTGAATACCGTTTTGCCTAACCATCATATATACAACTATATTAATCAATAACAAGTCATCATTATAAGTTATGCCAAAAGAAAGTGTTTATAAAATAAAATATAACTTGAAACAGTGACGGATCCACTAGGGGGCAGTGGGAGCAGTCGCATCCCGAATCCCACCTAAATTACCTCTATCCATGGAAAAAAAGTATATGTAAAAAAACTTATATGCATAATTTCAACTAAATTTTAATTTTATCCCCCCTCTCCCGAATACAATTTAAAATTTTGATTATGTATTTTTGTCTCTTGAAAAAAAAAATCCTGGAACTGTCACTGATGTGAAACATATAATCTTAGAGTGTAGCACTAGAACATGAATAATATACTTAGGACGAATTGAAATTAACATTATGATTAGAAAAATCAGACACAAATGTAGTTGAAATAAACTTAATCATAAAACGAAATACATATGTGCACGCTTGGTAGTTGGTATGAAATAAGTGGTATTATTAGTACTGACATTATTTGTAATGACATTATTTATGACGGTATTATTATACTTTTTTTTTTTTTTTTTTTTTTTTTTTTAAGGGGATCGATAGTGGTTCCCCACTTCCCCCCTTGGTGGCCAGGGGCCGCACACCCCCTCCACTTTGATAGTGTTACGCCCATACTCACTGCGGGCCAGCTCACGCGCACCTCCAGCGTATCTAAGCGTAAATGCGGTACCAACAGGGTTTGAACCCAGGACCTTGGGGTTGTTAGGCAACACCCAAGACCACTAGGCCAACACCTTGTTGGTTATTATACTTAAAAACATGTTTGGTTGTCCAATAGGATTAAAACAAAATTGACAATAATAACCTTTTATTAAATAAAATAAACTTCACATTTTTATTTTTCACTTCTTTTTCTCTCAAGCTCTCACTTTTCTCCAACCACAATCTACAGTCGAATCCACTTCTTATCCTGAACAAGAATGACCCGCTTCCAGATACCGAAACGAAAAATTAGCCATGAACATCCCACATCATGTGAACCACAATCTCAGACACAAATATGCATTAACTCCATCTGAAATTCCATTGCAGTTTCTTCACTTTAACAAATCTCTTCCTCTGAATTGGAATCTGTAAAATTGGATTTTTTAGTCCATCCTCTTCCTTTTCGCATTTGATCATAATGTCATGAGAGATACCCGTATGATAGAATTGAACCTTTGTTGAGTACACAAAAGAGCCCAAGAGGTGCTCTGCGCGCAAAACCGATAAAAAGTGGCATATTTCTGACTCATGACATGCTCCTCGTAATCACCTAACAATAGAATTGGTTTCAAATTAATGGAAACCATTATATAGAAATTACTTCTAGACTCGGGCCCCCATTGTCATATTCTGCTCCAAACAAATCCCTCTAGACTTCAATTTGTTTTTGCTTTTCCTCAGCTGATCAGAGACTATACATGATTTATGCACAATCTGAACATCAAATCCCCTCCTCATAAGATTGTCTATCCATGTGAGACTAGTTAGCATCTAACCGTCTTTATTTTGGAGTCTTAATATGCGAACGCACGTGACAGAGTTTAGAACTGATACAATCAAATTTCAAGAGAGATGAGGCTTGGGGCCCGAGCAATATGAATCTGAAATTTTGATGGCATGGTTGTTGATCTGGAGTGACGTTTTGAAGGCTCTAACGGTGATAAGATCTGCAGAGCACGCTAGCTTCGTTGCTGCTATGGCATGAATGACGAGGAGACGGTGGAGACTTCGCCTTAAGACTTTATCCCCGGATCGTGAATTTCTCCAATTTGTTTTTTACCAGTTGACTCCTTTGTACTCGTCTATGTTTGTTGCGGGCTAAGGTAGATTTGTAAATTTAATTTAATCTCTTACATTCTTTCATTCGGGATACATAAATCCACATCTGGTGGTGGGATTAATAATACGAACAGAGTAAAATTTAATACCTACACTATTAATACTTTTACTAATTATCCAATCAAACATCATTTGATTGTATTATTTATCCTATACAGATGATTATTCCATCTTCCAAACACACACTATATACTTATCCTACCTTTGCATGAAGGATATCATGCTTGGAAAAGACAGCACCAACAACCAACATTTTGAAATCTCGGTCGCCATCTTGCCCATGCTTAGGGGCGCCGGTCCTTCTGGCCAACCTAGTATGAGAGACAATTTAAAGAACTTAGAAAGTTGTGGATTTAACATCAAGAAAAAGATAATAACGATGGTCTCGATATTTAAATTTTTATTTTCACAAAATTGTACTCTTTTCATTTCACGATTTTGCTAACATGACTCAATGACCTCTACATAATCAAATTATAGTTTTATTCAATAATAATTACAATTTTTAATTATGAATTTGTTAAAATAATGCAATGTGGAAAAAAATAAAAAAATTATATTTGAAACAAATAATGAAAAAAGAAAAAACCAAAAAATCCTGAATTAACACCATTTTTTCAAACTTATTGAACGATCTGAATAACTATGTGAGAAAATAAATTTAAACTGATTTTATAAAATAAAATCTATAATCGCATATGTAAACCAAACGCACTTTCAAAGATTGGAAGATTCCAAATTTTACTGTATATGAGCCTCGGGTTCTCACAAATGGACGGGCCTCGTGTGTAACTGGTAAAGCTTCCTCGTCCAAACACCCCCAAATGAATTTTCGGCGTCTATTGTTTTCGCGCCATAAATTTCGATTGGGATTGGCGTTTTTTTCTTTGAAATTCGACAAACAGTCGTCGTAGATACTCATCCAGCAATCTGTGGCGAGATGGAGCAGCAAAGAAATCAGAGTATGGAGCAGGATCAGCACCACGGGATTGAAGAAGATGTTCAGCACGGCCCAATTCCTATTGAACAGCTACAGGTTCTCAGATACCCATCCTTGTGCAGTATCTGGCCTTCTGCATTTGTTTCTCTTTTACTCCATGTTTATCTGGCCATTTTCTCAATTTGGGGTTTGAGAAATTTTGGATCTTGGGTGTGTGTGGTTGGTGATTTTGGGGAATGAGCTGGATCGTATGAATGATCTGTAGTTCCAGAAACCCTAAAATGTTCGTTTTTGAAAGGCTTCTGGAATTGCCGCGCTTGACGTCAAAAAACTCAAGGATGCTGGTTTGTGCACGGTTGAAGCTGTTGTCTACTCGCCCAGGAAAGATCTTTTGCACATTAAAGGGATAAGTGAAGCCAAAGTGGACAAAATTGTTGAAGCAGGCACTCTTCAACTCAGTTTTTCTTCTTCTTACTTTTTCTCATCAAATTGCATTTCTAATGTTTTCTTAACTCCTTTGTTAATGACTTAAGCAATTTGGTGTTTTGTCGGCAGCTTCAAAACTGTTACCCATGGGGTTTACAAGTGCCAGCCAACTTCATGCTCAGAGGCTGGAAATAATTCAGATAACTTCTGGATCAAGAGAGCTTGACAAGATATTAGAAGGTTTGTTTAAATAATATAGAAGTAATTTTAATCAAATACTAAGTGCTTATCTGTTGTATAATCATTGAATCTTGTCAGGGGGAATTGAGACTGGATCTATAACTGAAATATATGGCGAGTTTCGCTCGGGAAAAACTCAGTTGTGTCACACACTCTGCGTCACTTGCCAGGTTTACAGCATCAGCTATCTCTCTTTTTAATGGTCATCCACAATACTGATTAATATTTTTAACCTGTTGTAATCATCTTGGTTTGACCCACCCGAAATTCAATACAAATAAACTCAGATAAACTAATTTTGATTGGGTTATTACAGTTGGATTGAGTTTTGAGATCAAAGCTTTGGGTTTAGTCGGGAGTCAGGTAAATTGATTTTGGGTTGACCCCGAATCGAACAACCCAAATTGAAGCTTGTGTTATGTTTAATTTATAAAACTTGCTTGTAATGCAAGTAAATGTTGGACGTAAATTCAGCACAAATTATTAATTTTGGGTATGGGTTGGGTTGCTTAGGATTCAGGTTGGGTTGGGTTGGATCGGATCGGATCAACTTATTTTAAATAAACATTGATCGATTACAAACCCAACTCAAATTCAACCCGTTAACCCAATGTTAGACCCATGTGTATGCAACACCATTTCGTCAAGAATGTGTCGAATGTATCTAGTATTATAATGTGACTTTCATGATTAAATAATGACCTCGAATTCTGTGGGCATGAGCATGATCAAGAGTTAGCAGATTATTATGGTCTGTTTGGATGGAGAGTTGTTGGGATTTTTTTTGGAGTAAAGTGGAAATTTTACGTTGTCATTGGTGTGACTAGGGTTCTGCATGAGAAATAATACAGATTAATAAAGAGCAAAAAAATCTGTTTCCATGAAACCTCCCGTGTGCAGATCATTGTTTGAGGCCTAATGCATTTCCCATTTTCAAGTCTTTGGATAGTTCACAAAGTTCCAAAAAAAATGATGAATCTGGAAAATGTAGCTTTTGATATCTCTTCGTTTACTTTTTGAGTTTTGGTTTACTTGCAACCTTTTATGAAGCAAGCCTTGTTTTGCATCCCAATCTGCTGTACAAGTTGTGTGCCAGACTTTACATAGCATGCTGATTGTATAATTGTGTCAGCTTCCGTTAGATCAAGGAGGTGGTGAAGGCAAAGCAATGTATATTGATGCGGAAGGGACATTTAGGCCAAATAGGCTCTTGCAAATAGCTGACAGGTAATAATGCTTGAAATTATCATCATGTCCATGCCATCTGTTTGTACTTTATTGTATGAGATGTCTGTTGATGCAGGTACGGACTCAATGGTGCAGATGTTCTGGAAAATGTGGCTTATGCTAGAGCCTATAATACTGATCATCAGACCAGGCTTTTGATTGAAGCTGCTTCAATGATGGTCGAGACAAGGTAGTTATGCTGCTTATTAGCTTACTCTCATATGTATAATTTATCCTGGTAATGCAAGCATGATATTTTACTGTCGAAGAGGCTTCTGATGTTGTGTTTGGCAGTATCAAGTTTCAATAAACCCAATTCAACAAAAAACTGAAGATAAATTTTCTTCACAGGTTTGCTCTTATGGTTGTGGACAGTGCTACTGCTCTGTATAGAACAGACTTTTCTGGAAGAGGTGAACTATCTGCTAGGCAAATGCACCTTGCTAAATTCTTAAGGAGTCTGCAGAAGCTAGCAGATGAGGTGAGCTCTCAAAATTTAGTTATACATCGTCATTGTGGTCAATTATCTATATCAGTTGATGGGGGTTAATCAAATTTGGGCCAAGTATATGGAACTTGAACCATTATTGGATGTATAGGTTTCAAGTGGGTGCGTTTTGTCCAGGATATTTTTGATTGAAAGATTAATGTCCTCCTGAGTTGCAGTTTGGGGTTGCTGTGGTCATCACCAATCAAGTTGTGTCACAAGTTGATGGGTCTGCAATATTTGCTGGGCCTCAGGTCAAGCCTATTGGTGGCAACATAATGGCTCATGCTTCAACTACGAGGTTCCTCAATGATGAGTCAATTTAGGAGCCATTAATGTTACTATTTCGGTCAAAGATAGTTTTAACAAATATTCATTGCAGACTTGCATTGAGGAAAGGCCGAGCAGAAGAGCGAATCTGTAAAGTTGTAAGTTCCCCTTGTTTAGCTGAAGCAGAAGCGCGGTTTCAAGTCACTGCAGAAGGTGTCACTGATGTGAAAGACTAATCTATGCCCATTGGATAGAAATTCTGTTTCTGATTTTCATTTTGCTTGCTGCAACTTGTGAACAGTGTATGGAGCCTTATTTCTGTAACCTTGAAGCAATTGTGAAGGGCATCCACATCAAAACAAATTTAAAAGTAGGTTTGTGTCATGCTACGTAGAATTTTGTTTTGCCAATTCAGTTTTGTCATAAATATCATTTTTATAAATTTTTTTCACATGAAATAAACCTTTCAAATCTCTGCATATGCAACTGCATCTTATATAGTACCTCTTACTATTTTTTTCCATATTATATTAATTACAAATTTCTTAAATTTATTACATATATTATTGTTTATATTTTATTTCATTGACATTTATGTAATAAAAAAAGTTAAATAATTAAAATTTTCATCAAACAACAATAATGATTTATTAACTTTAACATTAAATATAGTACATTCCAAACTTAAAATAAATGAATAAAAACTCAAAAATAGAAAAAATATGACAAAAACAACTTAATTCAAATCAAGGTCACCAAATTATTGTCAAATATGTTCGACCAAATCAGCTCGAAGTTTATGATGAACATTTCTATCACGAAGCTCAGCCTGTCTCTGAATATTTTGGTGAATAGATCCTTGTGTTGCATTCACTAAATGTTCTCCTTCTTCATCTATCCAATTCGTAGCCGCATCCCCTTCGTCTTCGATGATCATATTATGCAAAATGATGCAAGCATACATTATATCACATATATGATTTTTGTACCAGAATCGTGCAGGACCACGCACAATAGCCTAACAACATTGTAACACGCCGAAAGCACGTTCAACATCTTACCTTGCTAACTCATGTTTCTATTTAAATATATTTTTCTTTAGATCCTCCAGATGAGAAAAACTTTTAACAAACATGCTCCACTCGGGAAATATGCCATCAGTTAGATAATAACCTTTTCTGTAAGTTGACATATTTACCGTAAATTGAACAGTAGGAGGGTCACCTCGTAATACATCATTGAACAACGGTGATTGATTGAGCACACTTTTGTCGTTGTTTGACCCAACAACACCAAAAAATGCATACCATATCCATAAATCAGTTGAAGCAAACTGCTTCGAGAATAATTGTGGGAAACCAATGATCGCCTCGAGTAAATTGTCCTTTCCACGCCACTGGACAATTTTTTCATTGTCAATGCATGCAGTCCAAACTGCCTAGCATTCCGGAAAAACCATGTTAATTCGAATGCATTTCGAGTAGTCGTGAACATCATCATTATTTGGTCTTCTCAAATACTTCTCTCCAAACACCTTTATCAAACAATGATGAAATTTAAATAAACATTGAATAACTGTTGTTTAGCCCATTCGCAACTCATCATAGTGATCGGCTGGAGCTCCATAGGCTAATTAATGAATAGCGGCATTGCATTTTTAAATTGATGAGAATCCTATCCTTCCATGACCATTACTTCTCTATTGAAAAAAAATTTTAATTTGAAATATCTCTCATAATACGAAGAAATAACTCTTTTCACATTCAAAATCTTCTTCGAAATACATTAGGAGGGTACACTGGTTGATCAGCGAAATAGTCCATATGAAGACAATCATCTCCAACCTCTCGTTTTCTTTCAATGTATCTACGTGGACGTCAATTTATGACTTCTTCGAAAGACATCAGGAGGGTACACTATTTCTTCTCTTTGTTGTTCTTCTTCTAGGAGTAAGAGCATCATTTGCTCATCAATGTCATCGCTACACTGATCAATTAAGAATTGCTCATAATCAAAGTTGTTTGTAGGATATGAGTTTTGTGACATTTTGATTTTGGAGGTTTAAATGCAAGAGTATAATGTGTGAGTGTTTCTTTAAGTACATTATACAGACACGTATTTTACAACGGCTACTTTTCTCTGAATCAAAAGCACACTTATTACAACGGCTAGTTTATATGGAATGGGAGACACATTGATTACAATGACTAGTTTTTATTGAATTAGAGACACTGATTACAATGGCTAGTTTTTATTTAAAGGGAAACACACTGATTACAACAGCTAGTTTTTATTGATTGAGAGACACACTTAGTAAGTATATAAAACTAAGGAATGTCATGCCTAGCCTTGATAACGGAACATATATGATCGTTTACAATGAGTTGTTGGTCATTCATTGTGCTGGTGTCCTTCATCAGAATTTCATAGTCAGCACGAAGTGTATCATCCTTTGCTTTGTTCTTAATCTCATTAAGAACGGATAGCTTTTGAGCCTGAAGTTCCTCCATTCTTCTCCATCGATGGGCAAATTCTTCAGTCTGATTCAGTTACATCTTTCTTTTATTTCCCTCTCATTTTTTGTTTAGCATCTTTTTGACCAATGAGATGACTTTCTGATTCGTTACCTTCATAAGTGTTCACCTCGATATCGTGGTTTGATGATGAGGTATACGCTCTAGACTCACTTTTTTTTTTAGAAACATTATTATTAAAATGAAAATTTAAAAGGTGATACAGCTAAGAGGGAAAGACGAAGTGAGAAGAGGGATGACACCTAGTCTTCCCTAACCGCCCACCCAACACACAATGAGGCACACCTCTAGGTGCGCCTAGACGATAGAAACCGAAGCCCATCCCGATGAAGATCCAAAACTGGCTCCAGACTCACTTGTCTTTATCTTCTTTGATGCATTCTGTGCTCCAACTTGAGCTTCCCATTTTGGTTCATTTTTCACCATTTCCCACATGTGTATAAGGAAACTCTCTTTTCCTATGAACATTTTTCCAAATTAATCGGGCTGCCTCTATTATTTGGTTAGCTGACCATCCACTGTGATGATCACACATAATTTGATTATAATAATCATTAAATTCATTTACATGTGGCATCATCAAGTAATAATGTGACATGATTTGAGATTGTTCTATTTCAATTTTTGTTTTTCGGTAAGTATTGAAGTATCCTACCACACGAGTCCAAAAACTATCTCTGGTTTGAGAATTTCCCACTTCAGAATTTCCTAAGTAATCCATGAACTGATGAGCATCTCTTCTTCCGCAGTGCTCCACTTGACATGATGACTATTGTTTTATTGTTGTGTGACACTGTGTGGAGCCTCATTTTCTGCAATTGATGCATCCTCTGAATTTCCATCCATTTGTTGGCTATGACTTGGAACCATGAACGGATGCGGCATAGTATTTTGTCTATAACCGGCATAATAATTGAGAATAAATGGATGACAAGAATTAGGAAAAAAAGGATAAGAAAAGGGTTGGTAATTGAAAGAATTCATAATTTGAGTATCTTGAGGAGTAGGAGGTATAAATGAAAATTGGTTGTGAATAGGAAGAATTTGAGGACTTTGTGAATTTGAATTTTGTGGAGGTGGTCAATTTTCAAAATTTGGAGAAATCATAAAATTCATGAACCCTCCTCTAAATGGATGATCACTCATTTAAAAATATTGTATGTTGTGAGAGTTTACAAAACTTGAATGTTGGGAAATTGAAGATTGAGTAGGATAGAAAGGGATGAAGTAAAATAGGAGAATTATTCACTATTTATAGTTGGAGAAGATCATTTTTTTAATTTTTTATTTCAACAACAGACAATGTTTTATTCTCTTATTTTTAAAATTGCAACGGTAATTTTTTTAAACACATTGAAAAATAACCATAATAAATATAACTAAATATTTGAGTTTATACCTTATATGGTGTTTTTTAATTAAAAGCGCCATATATGGTATATACTTTATATGACGCTTTTAAGTTAAAATGCCGTATATGGTATATAGTTTATACGGCGTTTTTAAATTAAAAGTGTCATATAAAGTTGGTGCTTTTAAGTTAAAAACGTCTTATATTCTCTATTTGCAAACCATTTCATACAGACGAAGCGGTATTGTGTCAGAAGGCCACAAACCATCTTCCACATTGAAAAGAAGCAGTTTGTGGTCTGACACAAAACTATCAGTAAAGCTTTGATGTGATGCCCTAAGGTTGTCCTGCTCCTCTCCTACTGTAACTATATGTCAATGTTTTGAATTAATAATTAAGGAAACAAAAATGAGATATAAGAGCAGACTGAGGAGGATGCGCCAGTATTCATGCTTAAAATGTTTTTAAAATTTGAGATGTGCTATAAGCTTGAGTGTAATATGAACAAAAAACTAAGATACGTTGTTAATTGCTATTGCTAATTACAGGGCCGACCCTAAGGTAGTGCAAGTAGTGTGATTGCACTGGACCTCTAATTTCGAAATGCCTCTAATTAGAAGCCGCCACATAAGGAGCATCGAAGCCTCAACACGAGGTGATCCCAAACTTAAAGGGTCACACAAAGGTGACACCCATGACAAAGGCATGGTTTGATGTTTATTAGAGAAGTTGTTGGTGATGTCCATATATTAATAGTTGTAGACTCTCCAATGAAAGAAAATTTCAGTAATATGGGATAGAAGGCAAAGAGGGTAGTTGTCATATCTCATATTGGTGAGAAATCAAAATAAAAAATAGCGAGTTTACTATAAAAAAAGTAAGGCATAGCTTCAATTTATCAAGCTTTCGAGTGGCTGGTCTTTTGTTAGACTTGCAATCTCAATTGAAGTTGAATTGTATTCAAATTATTGAAATTTTTGCCATTGTTTTATTTAGGATGTCAACTTTGTTTGGCTATAATGTTTTATATTGGAATTAAACTTTGCTGATTTTTGAAACTGGCCACCATGTCTTAATTTAAATATTTTGACCTCATTAATTGTTGTTAGAAATGATGGATTTTTTTACCATGGATTTTTGTTGGGGTTTCAGCCCGCGTGATATGTTTTTAAGCAGTCATTTTGTTTGTGATACATGCTCTGGCATGTGTTTAGCTAGACCTCAATATATGTTGTTGCATACGGCCTCCAATTTCCTAGGACCGGCCTGGCTAATTATGAAAATCCAAACTTCGAAATCTCAAACTTATGTTTGGGGATTGGACATGATGTATATTGCTAGAATTAGTAACTAATGTACCTTACTTAATACTGGTTTAGAACTCCTCATGTCCTATAATAATAATTGTTTAAAGTTAAATTGAGTGGATTAAAGAGATATTTATAATAATTATTGACTAAATTTTTAATAGGTGTGTATTTAATTTTTTTTAAAAATCATGTCAAATATAAAATATGATGTATTATTACTGGTGTAAAAAGATTTCTTTATGGATTATAATGAAGACATAATTAATTTCTTACGTTTTAAGAAAAGTTATAGTATAAAATGTGCACTGTAATTGTTAAGTGACAGGTAAAAGTGGACAAATAGATGTTAGTTTAGTGATAAGTAAAAGATTATAAGGAATGTAATTCTGATTAAACTATAACAACAAAGTTGGATTAGGTATTTTTTTAAAATAGGCAACCAAGCTCATGACTCGGTGATGATTTATTCGGTTTGAGGCTCTATTTTTTGCAATTTGAGTCAGTTCTCATTAAATTAGTAGCTAAATGTATGTTTCTTTCTCTCTGAGGCTTAAATGCTAAAAAAGAAGGGTTTGTAGTGTAAAGACAGCAAAACGAATAAGAATACGGTCAAAACAGAGTCAATTTGATAAAGATTTGATCCTGCTATATAACTACGAAGGATTGTACTCATTCGAGTATGATGAGTATCTTGGCTCTGTCTCATACTCGACTGATCCCTCAGGGGTATAGGCTGCACCTACGATGGAGGAATAATGCTTATAGGTGATTATATTTATAACTCTCGAGGCTTTAAGGCATCTAGAATTAGGCCAGCTTTGTGGAGGTACCTACATAGAGTAGTGTCAAATTCAATTAATGGTAGACATGAGACTGGTGTTTTATCATTAGATGACTTGACTGTATTGAATGCTTTGCATGTTGAGCAGCCCTTGGACTGGTTTACTATCCTATCTTTATGGTTTCAACATTGGTCCAATGGATCTTTTCGAGGACTGTCTGGTGGATTATTAATCCACAAGTTGGTCATACATTATGATATGGATTTATCAAACCATAACCATGTTGATGACATATATGTCGATATGTCATTCATACGGAATTTTCAGATGATTCGTTGCCTAGGAGACTTATTATATGAGGTACATTGAGTCGGGGTCTAAGAGGCGGAGGAGACAGATTGAGTTTGAAGGTCATACGGACCATGTACCAGATCCAGATCCACATCCAGTGCAGCCAATGCAGGAGCAGCCTAACCCACCACAACAAGCCCCATATGGAATAGCATCTTGGGAGTAGCGATTCATATCTTTGGAGACTATGGCGAGGGGTATTCAGATATGTCAAGATGAGCAGTATCAAATGCTGAGTGAGATACTACAGTTGGAGAGGATGAGGGTGCAGCAGTCTGGTTATTCCCAGTAGCCATGTTTTGGCGCATCTACCAGCCAGCAGCTATAAGGTCAGCCTGAAGCTACCCAGCAGCATCAGCCCGAACCCCGCGTGATCCAAGTAGTTTAAGTGGGGGTAGTTGCTTTATCAATTTGTTATTGTGATAATTATTGGGGATCTATGTTGTCAGGATTGCCATGTATCTTACAATTTCTATGTCTGCTTTTGAGACATTTACGCTTTCTTGCATTATTATTTCGTCTCATGATTTGGTGTGATATATGCCTTAGATTGGAATTATAATCCATATTGAAGCCGGCATAATTTGAAAACAGAGCCGAATAAGGGAGTATTTCTTTCTTACTCTTTGTATTTTATACCCTCATCGTACTAATTACATACATATCCCTTGCCATGACATAAATTACATGTATCAGCATATATTCCTGTTTCTTCTTACATTTATGCTTAAGGAGTAAGCATCGTTTAGTGAAGGGGGAGATCATGAACTTATGTCTCTACATGCATTCATGTGTTATTGTACATTTTAATTTAGATTTCCTTTTGTTAAAAAAAATCTCTAGATGGATTATTTGAATATTTTTGCTTTATTTTGATGATTTTGTATTTAGAGTTTTGATGAGTATAGGAAAGAACATAAAGCCTGAATTTTTAAAAATTTAGTTTTCTTTGCAAGTCTTTTTGGTTATTCTGTTTCATGTTTTTCATATGAGTTTACTACAAACACTTTTTAGTTTTTCAAATCCGGTGGGCACCGGTCTTAAAACTTTTCAAAACTAATTTTCAAAAGATGGATCTTCGGTGATCCTGATTTCCTGCAGTATATGCTAATAAATAATATAAGTTTTTTGTGAAAATTCTTCAAAAAATTTCACGCTTGATTGTATTATTATGTAAGGATCCTATTTTTACACATCATGCACTTTTATTGGCTATGCCGCATTCAGATTAGGGGAGAACCTTTGTGCTTGCAAGAAATCATGATTTGATTTTTGGTTATACTTTTAATAAGATTCCTTTGCCGAGCTCCTCTTTCCTTATGGAACTAGACTTGATCTTTGGGACTTGGAAATAAGCCTTTAGTCATAAGCCCGCGGACTAGCCCTTAGCTAGCATAGGCGGTTGGTGGAAATGTTTTGTGTGACTGGATGTATGACTGAAAATTTTGATGTGTGATTTATGTTTATAACTGAAATCTGGTTGAACATTGAGATTGTTTTATTAAACTCTTTACGAGTAAGAATTATGATGGCTTATTTCACAATGTGAAGTGCTTGCCTTTAGTGACTTACTCTTAATTTCTAAGTTGTGATTTCATTGTGATATTGTGGTTTTATTTGAATGTTCATGCAAGAGATTAAAACTTGGAAAATGTTTTTGGATTTGTGGGTTATCCGGTCTATGAAAACCCTCACGAGACTATAACTCATCCAATAAGGGCATCTAGGGGTTTAAAGACTTGATGCTTATGCTAAATGCATCTGTGATTCCTACGAAAGTGAGTCAGGATTTTTATTTTTAATTTTAGGAATATTTTTAGTTAAGCCAACAATGAAGAATGGTTTTTCAATGAATGAAAAAAAAGTCAATTATTTCTAATTACATATCATATCATTCATTGCATCCCATGCTGTTATGTTATATTGTTCGGGACGAACAAATTCTAAGTGTATAGTATTTTGATAGGGTAATAATTTACCATATTGTAAGTTCTTATACTTAGCATATTTGAGTCTTTTCTGAGTGATTATGAATGATTTATAGTTGATTTTATCTCTCGCAGGTTAAATATGAAGAATACTGGCTTTCGAAGAAGAAAAAGATGAAAACAGTGCAAATTAGACTAAAATCGGACAAAAAGTCAATCTCAAGGGATAAATTGTTAAACAAAGGAACTTCAGAAGTTAATCTTTAAATATGCAGAACCATAACTCGACCCTAGTCGAGTTGCCTTTTCATGAATACGATCCAAATCGTGTTTCATGTTGGCGCTCAATCTAGATCGTGCAACCTTTTTAAGCACTCGGTCCAAGTCAAGTTTCATGTCTGCGCTCGATCCAGATCGTGCAACCTTTGTAAGAACTGGACCTAGGTCGTGCTGACACGTGGCAGACCGGGAGAAGACAGACATCAGCTATAAATATAAGGTTTAGGGCTCATTCTTCACATCTTCGCACATACAAGAGCCTGGAGATTCTACGTTCAGAGTTGGAGCATCACGAGACTACTTCTACTTTCCTAGTTTTACCTTCATTTCTATTGTGGTTGTATTACTATGATGCAATAGTCTCCCTATTCTAGAATCCTAAAAATCCTAAGTTGTTGTAAACTCAAATTCATGTTTATCAATCAAGTATTTCATCCATTATTATTCATGCTCTTTGAATTACATATATGCATGTCATGTGTATGGTTGTTTGTCTTATTGATCCTACACTCCTTGTCTTAGGAATTGGCATGCGTAGTAATTCAGAGTTCAATTATACATGCTAGAAGAATTAAATTTAGGATTAACTTTTGCTATCCGCTAGGCCATAATATTCTAGCCCACGAAGATACGAATCGGGATGAGTTGAATATTTTACTTAGTTGTAGTCAATATCCCTACTCAATTGAAGACCAGAATCGGGAGTTTGCGTAGGAATATTGAGTAATTTGTTTATCTTGTGACTTGGCTGATGTTTATGAGATATTATTAATAATCCTTTGATAAGTACTTATGAGCTACAAAGACCAGAATTGGGAAACAACAAAGTATGAAATCAATTATAGTCAATAATTTGCTATGGGAAACACCAAGAAGTCGGACTCACAGTAAATTATTATTCCGAATTATCAAAATTGCATATTACATTGTGGATGATTATTTTTGCTTCAATATTACATGAAAGTTTACATACAATTTAGGTGAAGTAGAAATCCTAAGATGTTTCCATAATTTGAATACAACTTTGCATTCACCATTGCTTTTGTTATGCGTATTTCCTAATTTAGCCAAAAACCAATCGTGTATGATTAAATATTTAGTAACTAGGATATTAGTGCCTCTGACATGTCTTACTTGCTCCTCTGGGTTCGACTCAGACTTTCCGAATATATTTGACTGCAACTGATCCCTGAAACATTAATTGACATCTATATAGGGTCAAAAATACGCATTGTCAATGAACATCCCATGTTTGAGCGTTTGTTTCCAAAGTACGACAAGTTCATTAATAAAAGATTAAAGAAATGTGTTTATCCTATGCTTAGGATTTTTAGTCTAGAAATAAGAAAGGTCAGAAAAATAAATTCCAGTTTCTTATACATTTTGGATGGGAGATGTGAACGATTACTATGACAAACCAACAAGAATAAGAAGCAATGCTCTGTAAAATGGAGTGAAACCATTAGATCCTAGTTTAAGTTTAACGTTACATGTCTCATCAACAAATTTAGGATACTTTATATCCATCTCTTTTCATGCATCGCTATCAAAGCGTGAATCATGACAACTTCATTATCTCATTCACCATTGTGATGCCATGTTATGTGTTCGATAGAAGTTGGGTCTATGTACAATCATTGTCAACTTGAATTCACTCGGATAAAAAACATTTATTTCTTGTCAACAATTTCTCCACTGTTCATATTATAGCCCACAAAAAACTTGCATGCTTCCACATTAGCATCCTTAATATAAAAAATCATGAACATATCCTCACAATAATTGATCTGTTATATCCTAATCGTAGATTGGAAACCTTCAACTTAGTTTTGTACCGACTTTAAGAAATTTGTTAGCCTTAGAAGGACCCTCTATACTATGTCATATATTTGTAATAATTCTATAAAAGTTGAACTATAGTGATAAAGGATAAATTATTAAACAAATTAACATTGAGTTATTGGCATTGGGAGGACTCTTTATACCATTTCACATGTCCTTACATAATGCATTTCTTTGCATGTACTATTGGCATCCACACTGAATATATAAGAATATCTTTGCATTTACCATTGAAGTATTTTTTTTCTTAACTTAATTAGCGGTCTATCAAGCTTGTATGTGTTGGTTACTTGAAGACCATTCTCCACCAAATGGTTTACTATGTAATGCATGTAGGCTTAAGAAATTAATTGATATACATATGTAATATAATGGTCGAAATGATAATCTTAAATAAGTTGAGAAAATATAATTTTCTTCATCGTTGATGGATTTAAATGGATGGTTAGTATGACATTAATGTGGATAGCGGGTTTTTAAGGATTTAGGGCAAAATATTTGTAAATAGGTTGCTCATAAGAGTAAATACGATACAAAACAATATCTCCTTGCAAACTCAAAATATTCATATACATTTGTCGTTGTTTATTTGCTTCATTCACCATCACAACTTGCAAGGGGCAAGAAACTAAACACTTTAAAAATATCATTTTGGGATGCATTTGGATGTCAACATCTCATTAAAAATGCTAATAGCTTTCAAAATATACTCTTTCAGACAAAGTTCAACCATTGGAATGGTATAAATAATTATATCGTGCCTACATCCCATTTATATTATCTCAATTACAACTACATTTTCCAGAGCCATCAACAAGCTGATTATAAATAATTTGTTCACATTACCTCTACTCTTCGATTTCCTGAAAAAAAGTCACGATCGTCGTGCATTCTATTCTCTTTAAAAATGGCGTGAACAATCACATTAAAGTTTGAATGTTAGGGAGCAAGTTTCCTGCATTTTCCTGCCGAAACTGTGAACTTTGGCCCACCAGAGAGTTTTACAATAACCATCTATTAATATAAAATGTATAATATTTGGTAAGCAACCATTTAAAAATATAGTCTCATTCATGTTGATGTTCAAGACTGATCCCCATCCTTCTCAGATCCAAATGAGATAAATGATGTATAAGTCAGGTTTGATATAAAAGTGATGATATTAAATTAAATGCTATGAGTCTTAAATCAACTCCTTCACCATAGAGAGCCTATTAATGAGAGGGTTATAAGTGAAAAATATCTTAAGGGCAACAAAAATTGTCCATATAATTAAAATTTTAAAGCTTTTTTGACGTGACCTGTTACTAGTTATGACAATATTGAAACTGCACGATTTAGGGTGAGTATGAGAATGAAGAAGTCTAGAAGTAAAACTTATGCTTCAAATAAAAGACTGAGTTGGACAAATAGGTTGAACAAGACGTTATATTAGAAAGAAACACATTGTTGGTAAAAAGGAATATTTTTGCTTTGTGGAGCATTTCATCAAGATGCTAGGAAGAGAAAGAGAACATAGGGGGTAACACTATCACATATCACAAAATTCATGTGTAGGTGAGAGACAAATTGAAGTCCATTGCGGAGTGTAGAGTAATGAAAAAGTGTAAGTGTGATAGAGATAGATGAGATGCAAAGTTTGTGCGGGCGCTTGAAGAATCGAAATGCCATTTGGGGCCTCTATTATGAATAGTGGTGCCAACACTGGGTGGATAAGTAAGACGGTTGTCCATTCAAATACAACCTAAATATAGTCCAAGCTAATATAACTTGTTTAAATGTGATATATTTTAATATTTTTACTCCAAATTCTATCAAAATTACCACAGTTATGCTTAAAATAGTACATAGTCCAACCAAAATTAAAAAATATAATTCAAAAAAATAAAAAATACATAAAAATATAATTTATTCTGTAAGCTTTTTTGCATATTTTATGGCCTTGTCTAATACTATACGGTTGTATATAAGCTACGTACATTGATAGCTCAAAAGACTGTATTTTGATGATTTTAAGGGTTTTTGAATTACGAGGTTTTAGACAGTTTAATATTTCAACAGTTTTATGCTTTTTAGGATTTTAAGATTTTAGTAATTATAAGATATTTCAAAATCTATAAAATCTTAAAATTTATAAATTTTAAAACTTTAAATCATACAATCTTAAAATTACCAGAGCCTAAAAATTATGGAAACCTTAAAATACTAAAAATCTTACAAAAACTAAAACCCAGAACATCATTCAAAACAATGTCGTTTATATTAGAGTCTATCCATTAAACAAGTAATTGAGTTATACTGATTGTGGTTTAGTAATTTTAATAGAATCAAATTTATTCATAATTTAGAGTAATAATGTTTACTAAAGATTGCTTATGATTAATGGACTTTGTTCCAACTAATTATGAATAAACTTATAGAGCAGCACACAATCAGGTAACATAAAATTAGTTGGATAACAATTGAATAGAATTTGGTCAGAACATGATTTGGTTCAATTCGCGCCTAATTTCAATAGATTAATTCAACTCAAGGATTTAATCTATAGATTAAACCATGGTTAGAATCTAGTTATTTCTTAGGTGAAAATTTTGAGAATGTTTTTCGATTTGATTGGCAAGTAGACACAAGTTGGGTTTTATTTTTTTATTTTTTATGGATCTAGTACATTTGATGCGCGGTATTGATTGTGTGTTTTTTTCTAAAATTAGTATTGTTTTTCAAGTAAAAATTTGGACGGTTTTAGAGATTCAAACCACCTTTTTTTATCTTAATTTGGAGAGACTAGACGTGAAAAGAAAGAAATAAGTAAAAAAATTTAAGTTACCCTCATTCTATCGTCTAATACACTTTATTAAAGTAATTAAATAAACATGTTATATTTTTGTTGTCTTATTCTCCCAAATCCAAACGCTTAATAATATAATTTTTGACCACCTTTCTCCTGCTTTCCTCTATGTTTTCTGTTTGTGATTCAGATGTCATTCCTGATGATAATGTTCATCTCAATAAAGATTTAATAGGTTGGGAGATGAAAGACTTCATTCAAGAAAGGTTACGTATATCTCCTCTTCTGGTGAAGGAAATGATGCAAAAAAAATATGGCTTTGATGTGTCTTATTTAAAGGCTTGGAGGGGCTGACAGAAGGCCTTTGAAATCTTGTTCGGGGATTGGGAATAATCTTTTGACTTGTTGCCTTCGTACATGGATACGTTATGTAAGACCAATCCAGGTACAGTTGTGTACTAGCAAAAGACTGAAGTCGATGGCACTTTGTATGTGGATAGAGTTTTCTGGGCCTTCGCTCCGGCAATCATAGCTTTTACCTTTTGTCGACCTGTGCTTTCTGTGGACGGAACACATTTGTCTGGAAAATACAAAGGTACTCTTCTTATTGCTATAGGAATGGATGCAAACAATCATGTGTTGCCCGTTGCATTTGCACTAGTGGAAAGTGAGAACACGGCTAGTTGGGGTTGGTTCATGGCTTGCATCCGAAGGGGAGTAACTGACCGAGATAGTTTGTGCATAATTTCTGATAGACATGCTGGTATATTACAGGCCATGAGGCTACCTGACTGGTCGCCTCCCAGAGCATATCACAGGGTATGCATTAGGCATTTTGCAAGTAACTTTCAGACACGGGTGAGAAATGTGGAGTTGAAGAGAGAATTGTCGACAACTGCTTACCAAAACTAGCCACGTAAGTTTGATTCAAGGTTCAGAGACTTGGTTGAATTGTTGAAAGGTGATGCCCCCACTCGCAAATGATTGACAGAACAACCTAAAGAGAAATGGTCACTTGCATATGAAGAGTTGGGTATGCGTTGGGACTCGATGACCACGAATGCAAGTGAGGTGTTCAACGCATGCATCAAGAGTGGCAGAGATTTGCCCATAACTGCACTTGTCCATTACACATTCAAACAGTCAAATCATTATTTTGTCTCCCGGCGTGAACAATATGATTGACATAAGAAGGAGTACGCACCCCGATTGGAAACTAAGATGGAGAAGATGGTGAAGAAGGCTGCATTCCATCAAGTGACCTTGTACAACCATTCGACAGGAGAGGCTTCAGTGGAAACTGGAGGGACATATCATGTACATCAGGTGCATATGAGGAACATGACTTGTACTTGTGGGAAGTGGCAGGCATTCCACTACCCTTGCAGTCACGCATTGAAGGTCGGTTCAAAACTTAGACTTCGAAAGTATTATGGGGTCGTTGATGAGTACAGAATGGATGCGTACAACAACACTTGGGCTCCCCTATTTCATCCACTGCCAGATAAAGCATATTGGGAGTTGGGTCCGTATCCGACACATGTGCCTAACCCGTGGTTTAGGAGACCACCAAGTAGGGGCCGACTCGAGTCACGAAGACGCCGTAATGAGATGGACGGTGTTGGAAATAGGACGAAACGAACAACTACACCGGCGATGACGAAACAAAAGACTTGTGGCCTTTGTAAGCAATCAGGACACAATCGTGTCGGATGCCTAAGAAGGATGTAAAGCAGTTCTTAGATTAAATATGTTACGAAATCATGTACTCTTGTGCTTCATCCTTATGTACAAATTGTTGTTATGAAATGAAAGTATTATTTTTATTTTTCCACTCCCATGTTCTCATATTTGTTCCAGGTACAGGATTACAGTATCAGATGGCCAGGACACGTGGCGCGGGTTCAGCTGCACGTGGAGGTAGAGGGCAGAGACGTGCGCCCTCGGATGTGGAGGACCTTGCGGTTTTGGATCATCCCGTCCCAGTTGATCCAGCGGTGTTGCATGCACAGGCTACTCACCGATCCACATTGATTTGGGAGGGAGAGGTAAATTTGTTTTCATTATTGGGTTTCTATGTTTGCCACATGCATTATTAATTTACTTTTCATTTTACAGATGGACCGTGTTTGTGAGGTGCGCCATCATCGCATGTGGGACCTAGATCCTCGAGTGGCCCCATACGTAGCCAGGATGTGTTTCTACGCTTGGTCCATGGTGCATAACATGAAATTGGACTGGTCACTTATCACAGCCCTGGTTGAGCGATGGAGGTCCAAGACTCATTCATTTCACTTTCGAGGAGAGGAGATGACGGTCACTCTGCAGGACGTTGGCCTACTGTCCGCATTACCAGTTGATGGCCACGCTGTTACTGGGAATGAGTTCTGTCAGGACTGGTCTATGGTATGCATACAACTTTTGGGACACGATCCTGATCGAGGGAGGTCGCCATACTATGTGCACCTTTCATGGTTTGCTGAGCATATGGCCGTTCCACCAGATGATGCAGACGAGGAGACTTTAGTACGATATGCGAGGGCATACGTGATATGTATGTTAGGGTCATCGTTGCTGACGGATACTACTGGCAATGAAATCAGCCTCCATTATCTTCGACTCCTTAGCGACGTTGATACTATCTCGAGCTACAGCTAGGGAAGTGTTGCATTAGCCTTCCTGTACAGACATTTATGCACTGCTTGTGTTGGACGACACAAGCAAATTGGTGGCGCAGTGTTGATGCTACAGTTCTGGTGCTGGGAGCGCATGCCATTAGGACGACCGCACCAGACAGGACTTCCAGTCCACGACTGGCCAGAGGATGTGGGCGATCATCCGCTTATGCTATCAGCCATTTCATACGGGTATGTTGTTAAACACATTGATATATTTTCCTTTATTCATAACTGTTGACATTTACCATTATGATGAATTTGTTTTCTTATCTCAGGCAATGGGCAAGGACACGAAGTTATGCACAGAGCCCGCATCAGGTCTTGTTATATTATAGAGACCATCTGGACCGGCAGAGTCCTTCAGACTTAGAGTGGGAGCCCTATCACACTGATCGTCTTGATGGCTTGAATGAGCTGTGTCTGCATGACCGTCACATCTGGAGTGCAGAGGTCCCACTTATTTGCTTCCACATTGTGGAGTGGCATTACCCGGGGACGGGTAATGCGTCAGTTTGGTTGGCAGCCACTAGTGCCAGACCCGCCCAGGGATGGACATTCGGACCTGCATAAGGTCAGCAGGAGGCGGGGCAAGTTGGATTGGGCAGTAGAGCATCACCGCTGGATAGCGATGTGGGACCAGAGAGAGCATGATGTGCTTGTTGGATCCGATATATATGATCGGATGATGCATATCATGCACATGGCGTGGTATGATATGATTACTCGCAGAATAATTCAGCCCACACATTTCCATGTGAATGCGTATCAGCTTATGTCGTGCAGACATACGCGACATGAACGAGGCCGCCCATATTCCGATTGACCCTGCTTTGATCACATTACCGGATGGTATTTGTATTACTTCTTTTGATGTTATGCAACATAATTCATATTTTAGGAGACCTTTATTATTCTTACAATCAAATATGTGCAGATGCAGGACCTAGCTCAGTGCAGCCTGATGCAGATACTTTCGATGCAGAGATCCATGACGATGCTGGAAATATCGCTGGACCTTCTTAGATCACACAATTGAATGCACCAAAGCAGGAGCCGGCTATTCCCAGACAGTCGATGCGGTCTAAGAGGGGTCGCATTATATACTCGTCAGATGAGCAGGAGAGGTTAGAGCGCCAGGACCGCCATGAACGTAATGAGCGTCAGTTACGCCGTAGATGACTTTTATATGTTCATTGTTTTTTTTGGGTTGTAACACATGGTAGTATGTTTATTCTGTTTTTTGTTGTTGCTGCTGGATCAGATTAAATTCATGTAAACAGGTTTATTTTATAAGTTTATTTCACAGGTTTATTCTGCTTCATGTGCTGGATGTCACCGTTATTAAACGGTTTAACAGGCAGGATGTTACCGGATTTAAACATTTGGAAGGTAAAAACTGATTTCGCAGATCCTAACTGCGAAATAACAATTTGCGCAGTTCCTAACTGCGAAAATCTAGTTTCGCAGTTCGGAACTGTGATGTTTCTACCAGTTTCACAGTTCCGAACTGCGAAACTCAATTGTCGCAGTTAGGAACTGCGCAAATTGTTATTTCGCGTTTCCTAACCGCGCAAATAGAGTTTTGTAGTAAGGAACTGCGAAAATGTCCAACTTTTTCGCGGTTATGAACCACGAAGATCCTACTGGACAGACAAGCAAGCTGATTCGTGGAGAAAATCAGCCACTTGGGATTTTCGCGGTTCCGTACCGCGAAAATCAGACACATTGTACGTATTTGCAACTGTGAAAAGGTTAGATTGGATAAAAAATCAAGCGGTAGTGCACAAATGATAGCAAAGAAACATAAAAGGCCAAATTTGAAAAAAAATAGATGGGTGGACCCAAGAATGTGCGAAAATAGTGGGGAGTGCCATCTGCCAGTCGACACGACCAACAATCAAATCAGAGAAAGCCTCGTCCGGTCCCTGTCTCCGTTTGAGTAGTAGTTGTAGTTGCAGTGCAGTAGAGAGTATCGGAAAAGATTGTGGTTGTTAGGCTTGTGCGCCCAATAACTTGACCTTTTGTTCCTGCTCGCGAATTGGAGGAGTCGATTATGGCCACCGAAAGGCACGCGTCGTCTTCGCTTCCCACCCAAGGAGACAATTTGTAGCTTCCCCACTACACTACACTGTTGGTTGATTCATTATTTGGTTTCATGCTGGATAATTTGTTTGGTTTGATGTACAGGTTTCTGGATATCCTTGACGAGGCACCTTTATTTTCTAGGAAGAAGTCCTCAACCATTCTCTGGATTCTTCTCTACTGTATCCTGTTGGCAAGTTCTGCACTCTTCATCTAACTTTCTTCTCTCCCTTAAATACAACATCCTACTTCTCTCTCTTTCATATATGCATCAGGCAGGATATGCTGTACTCGCAGTGGCTTCTCCATGGCTCTTTCGTCCTATCATCCACTTGCTCCCTTCCATACTTTGCAGTTGCAATGCTCTTCTGTTGCTGCTCACAGGTCTTCTTCTTCTTCTTCGCTTTATCATATTTAATGTCTTTCCCAGTTTTAATGCATTAATCATGAAATTACAGGCGTCCTCTCGAGTCTTTACATGCACCATCGCATACCAACTGAGCAGATCAAATCATCTTCATTACTATATATCTGTACCACCGTGTTTAAGATTACTACTTTTGCTATCACTCAACTATCTGCAGCCGAAATGCCTAGTTATGTACATGTTCCAGATCAATGCACAAATCTGAAATCTAAATTTTAAGAAAGAACTACTGGTGGGTGGTGGTGCACCCTGGAAAACATGCTGATGGGAATGTTTTACACTATAAATGTTATTTTCAAGCATTTCAATGTTTCCTTCATTTTTGTTTTGTCAAAAAAAAAACAGCCTATTGTTTATTTTTTGGACCTTCTTGTGTGATACACATAGTTATAACCTCATGGTCTTACTAATGATCCATAATTTGACTGTAGGCATCTTTCAGCAGTATTTGGTACACCAAGTCAAACAAATACGACTGCAGGTATTTAGTTATTTATCAACAAATTCTCAAATTTATCTTTGTATGAGAAAGCTAAATAAAATTATGTCAATTTAATGCATCATTCTCATGAACTAATTATCTTATGTTCTGTCTTATTTATAAGTATCAGAAGTATTGCAAATAACTTGAAGTCGAAGCAAAACTTGCTAATGTTTCTATCAAAGATGGCTATAGAAATAAATGTCAGTGATACTAAAATATTACCATTGATCACTAATTGCTACAATGTATTTATAGGGTTATTATAGTTTCAGCCAAAAGTTGAAGCATATAGTTCATCTGCCTTTCACAGCCACTGCATATGGTAAGTATTGTTTTCACACATATGCCACTTGAGATGCTTCGAAATGAATTTATGTTGATGGCGGTTTACATTAACAAGACTGTGTTAGTAACGAATCTAGCTAACTTTCCAACACCATGTCAAGAGCATTGCTTTGAGTTGGATAATAATGTGGTAAAATGTGCTGCTTACCTTCTTCTTTGTTCTCTAATAGGAACTGCTGCAATGCTGCTTGTAATGGTTTGGAAACCTAACATTGGCTTTCTTTCCATTGAAACATTGTTGAGGTAAATAACTTTATGATTTGTCGACGAATCTGATCTATAATGATCAATTTGTATACACAGTTAGTGTGAATTTATCAATCTTCTGATCCTAGCCAAAAATTTATAAAATACACTCCATTGAAACATTGTTGAGGTAAATAACTTTATGATTTGTCGACGAATCTGATCGATAATGATCAATTTGTATATACAGTTAGTGTGAATTTATCAATCTTCTGATCCTCGCCAAAAATTTATAAAATACACCTTGCATTGATACAAATATATCTGTTAAATTATATCTTGTATTAAATTATGACAACCTAGAGATGTTTGCAAACTAATATAAATTTAGGTTTTGTAATAATAAAAACTGTAGTATCAGTTGGATTAAAAATCCTAGTAAATTTGTTAAATGATGTCTTGTATTTAATTATGACAACCTAGAGATGTTTGGAAATTAATTTGCATATAGATTGTTTAATAATAGAAACTCTAACATCAATTAGATTTGAAATCCTAGCTGCTTTCATATTTGTTTTCATTATGTAAACCTAGGTTGAGCTTATGGAAAAGGTAAACAAGTGAGAAACAAACTTTTTTCACTTTTTGAATGTTCTTGTATTCTTCATTGAGAGTTTAGAAAATCTTTGCTTATTCTCATGTACTCCCTTTGTACGAATTTACTAGTCATTTAAGCTTATATTGAGTGGATTAAGGAGATACAAATACTAGTTATTGAACCAAATTTAATAGGAAAATATGTAATTTATTCTTTTTAAATTTCACATAAAATGTTAAATCGAGTGATTGTTACTCGTGTTGAATGATTTTATATGGCTTATGATAATGAAGTTATGAATGTTTCACTTTTTTTAGTAGATGTTGTTATTAATTATCTATTGAGATTGCTAAGTGACAAATAAAATAGACAAATAGATTTTGGTAAAGTAACAAGTAAAAGAGGATAAAGGGAGTAATAATTTATTTTTATTTATGGTTCTTTTGAATTTTTAGTTGAGTTAATCTAACAAATTTGAATTAGAATTTGCGGTTACGGTTTCATAATGGCAGGTTTATTACTGCTTGACATTGCTCCTTTGAGGCATGAAGAATAGTTATAAAAGTTAATAAGAATTTTGAAAGGTAGATATTTTTCATAGATATGGCTTATAAAGGAGATGGGAGAAATGCTTAAAGCATTGCAATTACATTTGATGAAGTTCTTTTGTAAGTCATGAATGCAGAAATAGCAAAAGAAAGGAAAGATGGAAATATTTTGATCTGTTCTACAACAAGACAATGTGAATTCATCGGTTACACCTTCAGACTCAGTTTATTAATTTCAAGATTAAAGAAGGTAGTTCCTTACAAATTGGTAGGACGACTCTAATAAAATCATCCAAGATTGAAAAGTTTGAATGAGAATTCCCACAGTGAAGACAAGACCATCATTTTTGTCATGCTCTTTACTTGAATTTGTGTAGTTTGTGAACTCGTTGTTGTATGCTCAAGATACCTTAGCGTTATAGGATGCGAAATGGGTATTGTCATCCAAGGAGATGTTAGAAAAATTAAATGGTGTAAAAATTCTGAACAAGTTAAGATGGTGTCAGTTTCAAACCAATCTTAAAGATAAATTCAAATTAAATGTTCCTACAACAATTGCACCAAGTTTTGCTCCACTATGTATTCATGGGTGCACCTCACCTTTTACCAACATTCAATTTCTTTTCTGTCTTCTCACATTTGTACAAATATGAGAACCATAACCGATATCTAATACTAAGAAAGTAGAATTTGAAGTAACATTCACTTTATCGTTTTAACGAAAGTAGAAATCTGTCCATTCTTTGTCTTTTCATATTCCTGGTAGACTGCATGATTCCTCTTTCAATGTCATGTCTCTTTACATTGTTGACATGAATTCTTATTCAAAGAATCTATCTTATGATTACACTGGATTTTGGGAGCATCCACACTCTCATAGGCATCCACGTTCTCAAATTATTTTTACAAGTCTAAGCTCTTTGATACTTGAATGATATGACTCACATCCTTTGATTTGATTCATACTTATGCTCCTTGCATGCATCCCTCTCATTGTAGAGAGCGTCAGATGCAGTAATAGCTTTGGCGATTGTAGAGTCAAGAACATGTTCGTTTCTCTCTAACTTGAGAATAATTTTGAATTATTGATATCAATTCAAAAAGTTGTTTCCTCTCAATTTATCATTCTCAAGGATAAATCACAATAAAAATAGATGGACGGACGTAATTGACATATTAAAAAAACTACAAAGCAAAAGCGCAAATAATATATAGTAACAGTTCATAAGTTCGTTAACATTTAACAAATTGTCTTGTTACACCTAAACAAACCCTCTCAGCTATAGTAAGACAAGATTCATGTTTGATTCGGGTCAGTTTTGGTTTTACTCTCAAGATTTATCTATTTAAATAAGCAATAATTGCTAATTGCATCATATCCAACTTTTTGTTGTTGGGTGACATCCAATGTCCCTATTTTCAAACTCCATACCTCTAGACTCTTTTTGGTGCCTTATTAAGCAAATCAAACCATACATATGTGCATCTGTTGCTAACATTGTGTCATTAACATAGCTGGTTTAGCACGACTTTAACACGTCGCATTTCACCAATGGCTTTGGGAAGACATAATTATGTATAATATTATGGAGAATCGTATTAACTGAATTATATGAAATATTCGGGAACATAATCGGTGACATATTAGGAACCATAATTTTAATTTCATAGCTTTGTTCTCTTGGATCACCATCCAACATTGTAACTCCTGAATCACCATCTCAAGCTTGAACTCTTTCAAACATTCACATCTTGTTAGTAAGTGGATCACCATCAGACATTATAACTCCTGAATCACCAGCTCATTGCTTGAACTCCTGGAATATGTGCTCAGATGGTATTCATAATTTATTAGAGCAATATGGGGAAAAGGCGGAGGGTTGATAAAGGTGTGGAGACGGATCCTTTAAAGTTGAGTTGTCATTATGCGAATGAATAAAGATTCGTTTTATGTCTTGCATCAAATTATGACATGTTACAAATATTTGGAAAATAACTTACATCTGGATGTTCTTGAAAAATAAAAGTCCTTATGTTAGTAGAACTTGAAGTCATAGTTGATTATTTATTTGTACATATATAAATCTAGCCTGGATTTATGCAAGAGGTAAACAAATAAACCGCAAAATCTTTTAGCTTTCTTAATGCTCTTGTATTCTCCACCAAATTAAAATATCCTTGCACCGTGGACGTAATCACTAAGATTGAACTATGTAATTCTTGTGTTGTATTTGTTGTTCTTGTGACTATATTACAATGTTACTCTAATGAAATCGATAACAATCTAGTCAATACCTAATGAATGTTAGGCATGTTTTGAACTATATAAGTCGGAGAATTTCTCCATAACTAAATACAACCAGAATTTTGTGTGAGGAACAAGCAGCCTGTGGTCAATTTTTCAATTTGATGATATGAGAAGTTTGTAATCATCTAGTCCATTTGGTTGTACACATAATGCTAATCGTTAAGTTCCCTTGTAGACTTGCAACACTAGTGTTCATCATAAACTTTTGTTCATTGTTGCCTCTGCCATTTGGTGTAAAAATATTTCATGTTGTTTCTTCATTCATCTTTCTGTCAGCTAGCTGCAGCCTAGCATTACCATGATGACTATCTTGATAAATGTGCAGGGTTATTATTTTAATTCAAGCAATCTGTGCTGAATCATTTATGAGTGTTTACATTGGTAAGCCTAATCAATGATTGAGTTCCTCTCCAGTCTCCACATGGTTAAAGCGCAACGTTTGTTCCAGTTTCTTTGTGCGTGTGTCTATCTTGTATAAGCTGTTAAACCTGACAATAATATATATACCATCTTAGGGTTTAGAACCTCAGCACTAGCTATGTATATCTGGTTTCTTTTGTTGCCTGGTGACCTGATCCTGGTTTCTGTTATATATATTAGGTCTGGAAGGCAAGAAATAGGGCCTGCTTTAGAAACTTGAAATTGGACGGAATTAGGGTCGTATGTAATATTAAATGGCTTGTGATTTTTAGAAGCCAGATTTGTAAAGAAAAAATCAAAGCATGCTGAGAAGTAGAGTGCTGTTCGAATAATCAGTTGTTTCCAGTGTTATTTTTCGTGTACCTCTGTTTTGGAATTAATGCACCACTTTTCCCGAAAAGGAAAAAGGAATTCAGATGCTGTGTGCATATTAACTCAACTATCCAGAGGTGTTGGGTTTGAAAAATCAGAAGGTCGAGAACCTGTTTGATGCATATTTTTGGCATGTATAACATTTATCAATAAGTATCCATGCAACAATCATGTTCAGGGTACTTAAAACTTATTTTAGATAAATCTCATTTGACAGATCAAACATGTGCCAAATTGAAGCAATGAATTGTTAGCTGTAGTACGCTGGATACTATGGTTGAAACTTTTTGTTATGCCTCTTATATTACATTTTCAGTTTATGTGCACCGGTACAATTCATTAGATTCCCAGCCGGATGTCTTGAAATCATTATATTCACCCCTTCAACCATCAAGTTCGTTGGAAGGTTTGAGGTTAGTACATGTCCTCTCTCACTCTTCCTTGATTTTGTGAGGTGAATGAATGGGAATATTCTTCATGATGTCATATTGTTACAGATTCCTAATTGAACTACTATACATATGCATTTCCGTGGATGTCGCAGGTACCATGATGGTATATCGGATCAGCTAATGGCGTTGTTACAATACCAACGTGAAAACCTTCATTTTCTGAGTGAAGAGGTAGATTATTGTATATTATTGTTGGTAGCTGTTATAATATCAACTTGTTGCTGTTAAAATGCATTGCATATATTTCCAGATTCTTCGCCTGCATGAGTCATTAAGTAAATATGAGAGGTCTAATGATGGGAGTACACCACAGGTTTGTTTTGTTTACTTGGCTAAATGGTTGCGCAAGTTCATTTTCAACGGATGACATAGTTTCTGTCAAAGAAATATGAAGAGTTTGTGAACTTGCCTTTTCCCCTTTCATGCCATATAATAGAAAATTTGTGATTTATTTTTTGCAGGTTGATCTTGCACATCTATTATCTACTCGCGATCAGGAATTACGCACTCTAGCTGCAGAGGTAGTATCTAGCAACTCTCATCACTCTTATCTTTTGTATTGTTTTCTTTTTACACAAAACTGTATACAGTGATGGAATTCTGGCTACCTCTATGGTTGAGCTGTCTTTACAACCGTATTTTGAGGGTTGAAGTTTTAATATTTTATTCTCAAATGTAAGTACCTGATAATGTTAGTGTATTTGAGAAAAGGGAATGGCCCGGGTGGCAAACTCCTCCCAATCAATACTGAGCAAAAGGTTTATCGACTTGCTGTTTGTGTATGTAGTTCTATTATCTTGGTCATCCTATTACGTTGTTCAATCATTATTGCAGTTCTGTTGTTGTGCTTTAGTCCAACTCATCAATATAACATGAAATGTAATGATCATTTCATTTGGATTGCAGACAAATCAGTTACACTCTGAGTTAAAGCTTGCTAGGTCCCTGATAGCTGAGAGGGATGCTGAAATCCAGCAAGTTCACAGCACCAACTGTCGGGTATTGTCTTGAAAATTTTATGTAAAATGACAGGAAATGCGTTAGTGAATTTGATTGTTTGAGCTGTGATGTGGTGTGGTTAATATGTTTACACATGTTATCATTGGCTCTACTGTTACAGTATGTGGAGGAGAATGAAAGACTGAGGGCTATTTTGGGAGAATGGAGTGCTCGAGCAGCCAAGGTATTGTTTTGCCTTTTATGGACTCTTTGTAACTGCTTTAGTATGTACTTTCATCCTTAAATGAATGGTATGCCTTGCTAACTTGGAGATGAAATGTGAGAAGCTTGAACGTGCTTTGGAGATGGAGCGCATGTCAAACTCGGAATCCCCGAAGAAGATTACATCGTCAAAAACTGAACCACGTTTATCTCCCTAACCTACGGAGCTTGATGCTGTAGATCCCTACATGACATTTTTCGACCTGATCCGACTGACCTCTGCTTCATAGGATCGTTTCACATTAAGTTGACTGGGACAACCAGGGCCTCACATCAAGACTTCACTTATTAGGCCAATTGTAGTTTACAAAATCAGACTACATCCGTTTCTGATTATGTACAAAAAAGTTGGTTAAGGATATGTATAAAAAATTACATTAACTAATTGTAAAGTAAGCTCAACTTGTATTTTTTTAGGTGGTGGCAGGGCTTGAACTTTAGTTATAAAGAATCTTTAACTTTTTTAATCAATTAAAAGCTAATCAGGTTAACTAAAAGTTTTGATTGACTGACTAACACGCATTATTTGTTAGGGGTCACCAGAATATAAGCTAGGTAAGGAAAGAGACATAATAACATCATTTCGCTATATTTTTCGTTTTAGTGTTTTGGTATTTTTAGGTGTAATTCTATCTAAAACACTAAAATCGTAAAAAATTAAATCTTAAAATCTAGTAATTCAAGACTCCAAGTGTCTGCAAATCATAAAAATCCCTAAAGTTCTAAAATCTTGAAAATCTGAAAACTATAAAATTT
>NQLW01000045.1:0-24496 GCA_002312845.1 Kalanchoe fedtschenkoi | reverse complement strand
GATTTTTAAGACATGGGAATGGGATGATGATGAATCGAATAATCATATTAGGGAAGGAAATGAAGTTCTAATTCTTTTGAAATAAAAATGAATTGATTTCATAGTTGTCGTTGCCAACTGTTATGTTCACAAGGGAACGTTACTTAAATTAATTCAAAACTTATAAGCATCTCATGCCCCTAACAAATACATGCAAATTACACATCGAAAGCAAAAATGTTCAGAGGTATCAGCTGATTACAATTCAAAAAGGCAGTGAGAAAATTCATTAAACAATCGCAACTTGAGATAATAGAGCTCCAAAAATGCACGTGGTTGATAATCGAAGTTCTTACTGACTCCACTCCTACAATTTAATGTTTAATAAACTTAAAAGTTGGAGGTCTTAACAACAGCAGTAAATAGGCAGGAATTAAAAAGTTATTCAGGTCTCATAAATTAGAACCAACTGCATAACGATATAAGCCAAATGATCAGAACATATTTAGTATTTTTTAAAACGTAAACTATCATCAAAAGATTCGATAACTATACACATAAAAGGATTATAAAAAATTACCCTTATGCTTTTACAACTAGGCCATATCCCCGATGAAATAATTATCTTGTATGGGACTTTTTTTCTTACATCAAACTGGCAGCTTTTGACAATTTGGCAAGATCATCCTAACGGAAAGTCATTGGTCCGTTAAAATTCATGCATCCTTACTTCATATCCTATGTCCTTTAGAACAAGGTCTTATTTGATTTTTTTTATGGTGGTCACTCCATCATGATAATGGCGTCAGACTTAGTGGTCAAGGTCATATCCGAAAATTATTGGCAACTTATAAATAATTTGGTATACGTTAAATAATAAGAAAAGTGGCTCCAAGCAATGGCGAATCCAGACCAATATGTAAAAGGGGTCAAAAAAATTTTTTTTACCTAAAAGGGTTATAGAAATTTATACGTATAGATTTAGATTAGAAACTTATATTGAAACTAATAATTATATTTAATTTTTTTCTAAATTTTGAGTTATAAATATAGAAATTCTCTTTTAGATGGGTCGTATTTGTGTTTTTATAAAACTAATATTAAAAATATAAAAAATTATTATATTAAATTACAAATTAAGTGGGGTCATTTGACCCCGCTCCCATCCATGTAGATCCGCCAATGGCTCCAAGAGAGAAAAAAACGCAATTCCAATAAAGAATAGACAAAAAGCCAATTTTATGGGCTAATATGTCAAAAGAATAAATTTTAGGGATCAAATAATAATTTTCAAAATTTATGCACGTCAGCTCGTGCTAGGCATTGATGCTTAAAGATGGTAGACAACAACATGAGCCGAATGGTGTTGCGTCTCGTGTTGCCTGGTTGTGTTGGGAGCCAAAGGATGTAACCATGACCTAAATATTCTCTTTAGCACGACATCAGCATTAATCCAACCAAAAATACACATGTTTATCTCAAGAATAATCAATAATAATCTTATTTAAAAGTATACACTGCAAAGTCATCAGCATTTATCTTATTTAGCTTTTCAGTATACACCTGCTTTCCCATGGTACATACTTATCTCAAGAATAATCAATAATAATAATGTCACTGATATGAACATGGAAAAGTATGTCTTATTAGTCATGCAAAAATAGTGCGTACCCTTTCCTTATCTGGTATACATAAGGATACCTAAACCATAATTTTGCTCCACATCAATGAGACATCAATCGAAAACTTAGGACACTTAGTTCATATTCAGAGGAGCTTTATTTTTTTAAAGGAAAAGGAATTTATTAAGGAAACAAGGCCTGGAGGATGGAAAGGCCGTAAAGCCTAGTGCAATAGGCACGGACGGTACAAGAGAGTAGGAGAGGACCCATAGGGCCTAACGCACAAGCGTGAAGGAAAAGGAGGCTGAGGACTTAGCGTTAGCCGCTCAAACACGCGGGCTAAGACACGATGTCTGAACTTGGCCGGGACACAAGACTAAGCTGATCTAGTTCTGAGGCTGCACGGATCGAGGCCGAAAGATAACTCAACCAGAAAAGCATAGGTAAGTCGTTCTAATGGGTGCTGCAGTTACTTGCTAGGGATCTGGCTACAGAGTTGCCCCTCCTTGATATTGGTCTCTGCTCTACTTTCTCAATTAAGGAGGTCCATCTTCTAGAAGTAAGGGATCCAACTTCCCTATCCCATTAGATGACTACAATGGAGGAGCTTGTGAGGAGGCGAAGTCTCTGACTCTGCTGATGACGAGCATGAGGTCTGATAGATAACACAGAGGATTAGTGAGGCAGGATCTTCCTGTGATGAAATGATCATAAGAATTTCTGATGATGAAGGCAGCGGCTGTATTGATGTAGGCTATATTTGTGGTTTCTTCTTCCATAGAAGGAGTCCATAGGAGAGCTAAGGCATTGGGGCGCTGAGGAGGCGTGCTGCTGAGAGATCGGAAGAGTAATTGACCTAGAAGCATGGCTGGGATGTTGAATTTGGGAGAATGAGAGGACATCCATGCTTTTAATAGGGATATGAGATTCATTTTGAAGAGCTTTTAATGGGGCCTAGATGGGCGATCTCCGAAGATGGATGAGTGGCGGAACTTCAAGATTTCCCAAATCCCTGTACTAAAGAGAATCAGTTTGACTATGCCGCATTGATTTTTGGGCTTTCAATTGCTGAGCCATTTCCTCCAAGACAATCTAAAGTTCCTTGGAACGCACGGAAGGCCTACGAGCTCGCCTAATCACTGCTAGATAAGAGAAGTGAGTTCACCCTAAAAAAAGAGATGATATTGAGATTGAATCTGAGGATTTGAGCAGCAACAACATCTTGAAGCTAAATGGTAGCCTAGAGATTGAAAGAATGTGTTGCCCATGAATATCCTATGGTTTAATTTCCATAGCAGGAAGCTCATTCTATTTGGTATGACTGAGGACCAGAATTTGTTCCACGATTTGATGCGCAGGGGAGGGGAGGAAAAGGCCTTAAAGAAAGATCTGACTGAGGACCGGAATTTTTTTTCTTTAGCCTTTATTCCTTAAGACTTTTTTTAAAATAATACATTTTTTCTTGCATTTGGCCCTTATTTTTAGGATACTTATCTTTCATTTATTTTTCTCCAGTAGGGAACATTCCTTCTCCCCATTGAAATTTTAAAAAACTATTATCTTATTTAGAAATCTTAAAATGATTGAAATCATTCCACACTTAAAACTTGTCAATACATCTTGCAAATTTTAAAATTAAAATCTTACCAAGAAATTGAAAAACCAAAAAGAAGTGTCAGCTGAAAATACCAGATAACTAGGGATTATAAAAATATTTTAACCGGTACCCATTAATTTGAAATTAATAACCACTTCTAATCTTTCATCCGTCAAAGTCGACATATAAATTTGAAAAGTAAAATTCTGACCCTATAATCGGAGCTTGGGATCAATACCTTATTATGTTTCAAAACATTTCTAGGAAAAAGAATTTTTGTAAATTAAGAATGGCTAAAAATTTCAAATCTCCACTGAAAGAATCTAGTGAAATTTATCTTTTTAGTATATAATAAACATAACTATAGCAAATCATGTATGAGCTATATTACACATAACTCTAGAAAATCATGCATGAGCTATTTTACTCCCCTTAATTGAATAATGTTTATTTCTTTAAGCGTTAAACCCCAAAAGGTGAAAATAGTGAATGCATAGTTGTGTAAAGGACTTAACAAGTTCATGTTGAAAGGATAAGCATGTGATAATAGTTTCCAATTATTCCTCACTAAGGATGAAACCATGGCATTCATTGAATGTCGGAAACTCACTCAATGTAAGTTATTCCCACTCTTAATGCAAAATTAAAAACAAAACTCATAGAACGGGTTACATTCCGTAAAGTCATAGTTTAAAATCTTGGCGAGAGGTATACTCATGGTGGTCCTGCTACCGAAAGTCCTACACGAGGATTCCTTCCCAACAGGTGCGTGTTCATCTAGAGGAGGTGGTTCTTTTGCAGTTCAATGTCTTTTCTTTTGCCTTCCGCTTGTGGTAAGTCCTATAGCATAGAATACCATGTGAAATTCATTTTTCGTGTCATTCCTAATTCGCTCCCCATTTGGAGTTGCATCATCTGCCCACTACAGTTGATGGTTGCTAATTGATGTGGTTCACTCATATTTAGATTGATGGTTGCCAAGATTGACTTTTCAAAGAGCAGAACTATCTTCTACGTCTAGCTATCTTGCATGCTCACAAAGTTATCAGGGAAGAATTCTTCTCTAATTTGCACCAGAATGTTTTTAGCTTTTCCCATATGGACTGCCACATGTTTTTACTAATAAGACGGTCATTGAGAGTATATACAAAGAATTTACCTGACCTCATGACAGGCGTAGTTTTGATCCTAGAGGGAGAAAGTAAGACTTGTCAGAGACACTATCCTAGGTAATGAATATTTAATCTTAGTCGATTGATTTTGAATCAAACAAGTCACTATGCAAAACAAAAGCAAGTGTGAAAGGGAAGTTGTTTTCAGATCATAGAAGTATCCTAGGATTTGTACTCCACTTAAGTTAAATGTAAACTCTTATGTTATTCTTAAAGTGTATATAATCATCCATAATATATCATGCAATTTCAATAATAAAGGCATACCACTAAATAATTTACCTTGAGTTTGACTTCCGAGTGTTTCTACATAGTAAATTATTAAGTATAACTGATTTCGTACTGTATTGTTTCCCAATTTCGGTCTTCATAACTCATAAATTCTAGTTGAAGGGTGATTATTTCATAAACATATAGTAGGATAAATAAATTTCTCAATATTTCTAAACAACTCTCGGTTCCGGTCTTCGATTGACTAGGGTCATTGACTACAACTAAGTAAAATATCCAACTCATTGTGAATCCGCTCTTCTGAGATAAAATATCCTAGAATAGAGGGTTATAGATTTAATCCTAAACTTAGTTCTTATAACATGCATATTTAAACTCTGAATAATTACATTTCTAGAAGTCCTTAGAATAATGCATGCAAGTATTCATCAATTAATCATACACAGTATACTCAAAGGACACGAAAAAATATGGATGAAAGCACCTTCAATTGAATAACATGAATCTAAGTATATAAAAAAAACCTAGGATTCGTAGGATCCCAGAATAGGGATACTACTCACTACGCATCATAGTAATATAATAACAATAATAATGAAAGTACAACTAAAGTGGAAAAAGGAAGTTTAATCCCGTGATGCTCCAACTCTGAATGACATAATCTCCAGGCTCCTTTGTGTGCGAATATAGTGAAGAATGAGCAATAATTCTTCTATTTATAGTTGAGATGCCAACTTACAGTTATTTTATAATTTTGACAATTTTCGAAAGGAATATTATCACCAAAAGAAGTTCAGAAGGTTAGAATTCAAAACTGCTCATTTATGTGCCCGACATGTGTCAGCACGATCCGGGTCGCATAAGCTTTATCTAGGACACGATTCGGGTTGTGCTCTTTGTCGTCTTCTGACTTGTAGCTCGATCCGGATCGTGCTCTTGTCTGAGTCAGCTCGAGGTAGGTTGAACTGAGGCGCTTGAGCTGTGGCTCAAGCCAGGTCAAGTTAAATTTGTAGATATTTATGGATTAGCCCTTTAAGTATGTTCTTTTGACAGTTTGACACCTAAAGTTGCCTTGTTATCCGAATTTGGTCCACTTTGCACTATTTTCATCTATAGCCTCTTCTGAAGCCACTTTTCTTCATATTTAAACTATGAGAGAGAAATAAATTATAAATCACTCATAATTATTCGAAAATGACTCAAATTTCCTAAATAAAAGTATTTAAAATAGAATAAATTATTACCCTATCACCTCACTAGTAAGCAGTATGTCATGATCAAATCCACAAGGACAGAATAATCTTCGAAGTTAGTAACTAAAAAAATAAAAATAAAAAATAATTTTGGGGGTTTGATGAATTCAAAAACCTATAATTAGGCAAGAATTTAAGAAGAAGAACAAAAAGAAGAAAAACCATTGGTGTTGGTCATATGCTTCATAATTAGATCAATGATAGAATGACTTCAATGAAACATTGGTTATCAGGCAATGTTATTAAACAACATTCATAAACTCCATCAAGCAATAAAGCAATCATCCAGTTGAAGCTCAATAAATTTAACACCAAAACACGAATTTTATTAAGAACAATAATCTCACAATAATATTTCATAAGTTATAAAACCTGAACTACAAATGGGAATTTAGCAACGAATGGCCACAGAAAGACACATAATAAGATATGTAGGAACAACCCTTTCAAACCTTACTTGTTCCTTCTTTCGACGATATTCCTTGTTGTCCTTCAATGGCGGCCTTGGGTTAAAACCCTAAGAGAACGTGTTGGTGTCATGCTGTAATTCAACACACTTAAAAGAAAGGGCAAAGACCTTATATAGCTTGATAGTTGGCATCAATCAGTGCGAAAGTTATGACCCCAAAATTACTCAGTTCTATTGACCCGATTTAGAAAACATTAGCGCGTTGCGTGCCAATTAATAATCCACCCCATGCGTGGCTATGCGCGCAGTCTCTAGTGAGGAGAGTATTTTAAAAAAAAAGGCTTAGATGGTACTGCAAGATCATGTTGGTTAGGACTTACAGGAACTGTATCAGTAGGATCATCAACGTGAGGGTAGTAGAGATGAGTATCCTATCTCTAACCTTGTAGCATTTGATCTTTTCAAGCCATCCTTTCTTTCTTTAAATTCTTTTAATCTCTAACCACACCAGTAGCACTCCTCTTGCAATCACCGCTCTCAAAACTTACCTGGCTTCACAGTTCATGATTAAAAACCGTCGCTTGATGCTATTTTCTTGGTATTAAAGTAGCTAGATACTCTACTAGTTGTTCTCTTTCCACAACAGCATGAAAGTCAGTCGCCAACTCAGGTGCACTCCCATCAGATCAATCCTTTATCAATCACAAGTAATACTGATTACACTCGCTGTTAACGTCCATCAAACTATAAATGTGAGGATTATCAAATATCAACCCAGTGATGTAAGATTAGTCTGGGCCACGTCAAAACTATCTCGAGACAACGGTAGACAGACAAAAATATCAATGGATAAAGGATGGATTACCAATTGGCTTATGGAATATAAGAGCAAGTGTACCAGCCTAGAAGACCCCCATTGCAATACAAAAGTCAATCAGTTGCACGTACAACAATGCTTCTCATCTTGCCAAGTTTGCTTGTAGTTTAGGTTAATTTACTTCTACATGGTCTTATAAAATGTCTATGTTATAAGAAGATTTACCCCACCTGCAGAAGTGACCAGACTTTTTTAGTGAACCATGCGTTTGACACAAATTACACTAATGAAAACCCACAACACAAGAATAGAATTGAACAAAGTATAATATGTCAGAAGTGAAAGGATAAGAAATAGGCACAGGCGAAGCCTTTCAGGCCACATTAACTAAAAAATTTGCCCATGACAATTATTTGGGCGTCCCAGAGAAATTTACAAAAGCTCTGCTTAGGTAACACTGCTAGCGGATAAAATATGTAGAATTTATACGATGATAGCAGACCAGGATGAAATGAACCACCGCCACAGTGACTTACATAGAGACACAACAGTATCGATGTGCTTTACATGTCCTATTTTGTCTCGTTATAACTGGGTAACACCACTGTTCTCATTCAGAAAGAGACAGCCAAAGACAGTATTAAAAAAGTCACGGCCATAAACGATTCTTCCATCAGTCATTATGGCTTCGGTGTCGTACTTGCATGCCCTCATACAATCAGGACAGTAAGTTACCTATAGGCCATAAGAACATGAGTTGGATGAAATCACATCTAAATGGTACCAAAACAGAAGTACATCTGGAAGTAAGTTAATAAACATCAGAAATAAGCACAGCTGACCTCTAGCAATTTGGGCTGAAAAGAGGAATCAAGCATCACATCTAAACCATATATAGCCCTAGATTTTTGGTTATGCATGTCTGGCTGCACTACAGCAGCTGCCTCAAACAGCATCCTGATCATCTTGATTATTCTCTGATGGATGTCCAGCCACTTGACTGCAAAAAATGCCACATATCATGTCAACAGTCGAAAGGTAATATGAAAACCATTAGAGGGATGCTATCTAAACCTTGATGCTCGGCTTCAAACTCCTTGACAAACTCTGGTGTATTCATGTGGTTGAGTTTCCGACCATAATTCTGAAAGCAAAAGGTCCACGGTTAAAAATGCACATGGGTAGCTCATGATAGCAGATGAAGCCATTATCGTGTTGTCCATTGAGTCATCAAAACATTTCCATTTCCATGCTGCTTATGGTTACTGCTCTGCTTACCAAGATAGCGAAAAAAACTGTGTGAAATTGTACAGTCATGATATTAATGAAGCTGAAACATACCATAACTGTAAAATGGGTCTCATACTCAAAAAAGCTGAGCTTGTCCAGAGAGTATGGATTATTGGACAACCTTGCCTGACAAGATGACATTCCCACGACGGTATAAATGGTCAGTTCTCAAATTCGAGACAATGAAACAGAAGCTATAAAATAAAATAAAACATCTAGAAGAGAAGATAGAAACTGAAACAAAATGGTGACGAGATACAAGATATTTTTCATCACATATCCACATTCCACACAATACACATAAAAATCTAAGGAACTAAATTCATACCCAAAAGACATCGCAGAGAAATATTTCTAAAGGTCGTATGCTGCGAACTAGCACTATGTATCGGAGATCAAACTTTCTTCCTTTAAATAGTGCTGGATGCTCTATGTACTTCTGGCATATTTTAGGCCCAGTCTCCATCAGGCGAATGATCGCAGACAAATCATCCGTGACAGTTGTATCAATGGTCCTTGCCATGTTCCAGGGTTTTAGGATCCACAGATTGTCAAGCCCGTCTTTCTTCCGTATAAAGTAATCACCAATCATTGAAGATAAATCAGTCTCCAGATTATACGTTGTCTGAAACCATCCACAATGGCCATATACCTATTTAAAGTTCAAAAATAAATTCGTGTACTTGAGACAACTGGCATGACTTTCCTACCCTAATTAATGCTTATATCAAACAGAAAATATGAAACTCTGACAATATTATTCAGAGACCAAAAGGATGATGACTGACTGGTTTGTGGGTACAATAATGAAAAATGCTGGTGAACGAACCTTTTGAACAGTCTCAGCCAAGTGATGTTTCATGACAAGACAAGCCTCAAAAGGAAACTGGTTTATGTGTTGATCGTTGGTTATCCCTGCCAGGTTTTTCGTCTCATCATCGATCTGCATGCATGTCCATATGATATCCGCCTCTGCTGGTTCACTAACTGCAACAAGAACACAGATAGAGAACTCATGTAAACACGCCAAATAAATTGGCAAAACAATAAAAATACTTTAACTCCAACAAGCTGCTTGAAAATCTTCCTTTCTCTTCATTTTCTAATTTCTTAGGGAGCTTATTCTAGTTTAAAACACACCCCATGCAGCAAAGCTATTTGAGATTCAAAACTCAATGACGGAAGTACTCAAAACATTAGATTTTTCACATTTACATCACAACAGTAAAAAGATATTTTTAGATTTCTGAATACATGAATAAAGGATAAGAACAAAAACATAATACAACTTGGTACAGTATTTAGTGACTTATAGCAATGCAGCATAAATCAGATAACACAAGGACGACCAAGTCATCACTTACTGATTGAAAACTCAGGCCGAGTGAGGAATTCTTCTACTTGAGGTATGTCGGTGTAAACACGTAGAGGAGACCCATTAAACAGAGACAGGCTTTTGACAGGGTATGACCCGTGATATGAAGAAGAAAGTTTAGATCCCAAATTACGACAATAATTTTGGTACTCCTGTTCAAAAGTTTCAAAATATCTATTAATGTGAAAAGCATGTCAAAAAGCCTATGAATTGTGCAGGTCAAAACAAACTCACTTGCATAAAGTAACTTTCTGGAGTATGGAACCATGCAGTAAGCCTAGCAGAACGCTGCTTATCTTCTCCAATACCAAACAAAAAGTCACGAGTGCACTCAGAACCCTTGTAAACGTCTTGTATTGGCCAAAGAATCGAAAAGCTGAACAACATGAGTAATTATCTTAAGTATACTATGCAATTATAATTTAATAAAACAGGAACGGTAGTTGGGTTCCTCATTCTAACTATATGCGGTTTAGGGGCAACGTCAGCATCAGATAAAAACATCATCAGTACCATAACACCACAAACAGTATAGCGAAAAAAAATGTTCTACTATAGTAGGTTGGCAATCACATAGCATACTGGATAGAAGTAAGAAGTGGCTAGCACTTATATTTGTCAAAGATTATAAATAGATATTTACAAAAAGTTTGGACATTCCACCATAGTGAAAAAGATTAATTCAATGTTACATGGAGCTTGAACAAGAACAGGAGTCTACAGCCCTCTCAATAACATTTACGCGACTGAAGAAAAGCAGTCGCTTTCTTCAATCTGATAAGGTGATTTACCGAGATTTGGGGTTTTCTGTGTCAATATGTTGTTTAGGAGACCCTTAGGTATTCAGTGTCCCAGTTGTTGCGAACCTTGATCTCTTTTACCACACCTTAGTGTTCTTAATGGAACGTTTCTTTTTAAGGAGAAAAGGGTGGGAGTCATATGATTGTAGACAAAGCCAAAGGAAATGTTATTCCTGGACTGGAATAATTAATTGGTCAGTTATCATACCATATATTCAATAAGAAACATAATTACAAACCGGCAGAAGGAGGAACAGAAACAAACCTAACAGCAGACTCCAAATTCCCATCTGGCATGTAGAGAAAGGGAGCCACCCTAAAATTTGGTACATCACTATGTCGCAAAGCTGAACCAAGTTCATCCATCATATACCTGATAGAACACGACGTCACGTGATAGATAAGCCATTTCAGGTTGTCGCTAACTGATAAACTAATTTATCAAAAGCCTGGATTTATATTTATTAAGAAATTATCTGTGCATTTTGAAGCGTTTCAGCACAAGCACAGTCAATTGAGCTGACTGATTTAATGAAGAAAGTTGATCTACAGTCCACACTATATAACAATGTGTTATACCACCATACCAAACTGAGGTTTCATCAAGCTTTTCATCATCTGCCAGTCGATATGTCAATAAATATAGCCACATGGCGTTCAAAACACGAACCACCAAAGAATCCTCAGCAGTCCATTCTGGAAGACGTGGTTGGAGCATTGATTCAACAGTTTGTTTTCTGGCCTCTATTATTTTTGATGCATCTACCCCATTCAGTGTGGAGATGTTAGGAAGAGATTCGAGGATCTCCCAAGCATTTGCTCCAAGAGGTCCAGGAATATCTACCTGTAAGCACACTTGTCATTTGATTTATAGTTAATCTTGCATTATCGTTCCCAGATAAGAGCTGTATTATTGGTGTAAAATCTGAAAATTCAGTTTCAGCATGCATACCTCAATAGTCTGCAACTCAGTAAAATATGATAAGATGCTCAGAAGCTGATGACATGAAGTTTGTTCTAACGGATTTTCTCGGAGGTTCAAGTGCGAAAGGTGTGGCATTTCAGTATGTGAAAACAGCTGAATAAAATAACAGAGGGTAAGAACCAAATTTCTACAAGACGGTCAGAACACTATGCTATCTAGGAGACAAAATGCAGGAGGATAAGTGATGCCTGAATAAAAACCATTGTGCAACAAATTCCTTCCCATTAATCCCATTAAAAACTATATGCTTTTCAACATACCCAGGTTCATTTCAGCAAAACGTTGTTGATAACATAGTAATTCATTTTACTTAAATAGTATCTGAAAAGGGGAAAAAAGCATATATTCCTGGTCCTTCCGGTACATGAGAATTTAAAATGAAAAATGAGACCAGTTTGGCCACAGATGAAGCAAAATATAACCTTGTGAGCCAGATTATGAATGCCCCTGCTTGAAAGATCAAGAGAAGTTATACCCTCCAGTGTACGGTCACTTGGGCAGTCAGTGCCTGGATTGGCCTTGTCATAAATGTCCCCACAGAAACCCAGAGCCCATTCACCATAATTATCCGTGAAATGCGAATTAAGGACTTCCAATCTCGGACATCCATGAATAATTGCTTCTTCCAGGTCCCGTTTGCTGGAAATAGAATATATGATATATCCAAAAAAAGTACACACCCTAATTAAGAACATTACACAAATATATACTGCATATGGAAGGTTACTCTTTTTGCAGAACCGGATTGTCATTCAACCACAAAGCTCTAAGGTTCTTAAATTTTGTAACAAGTTGAATGATGATTTCCTTGTCATGAAGCTTGTTCCCGCGCAGGCTAAGAGCATATAAGTCCTGATGAATACAGTCAACATTAAAGCCATCTGTAAATGCTTTTATACATTTGACTATTGAATGAAACATGACTAACCGGGAATTTATTACATAAATCAAGAGACACAAGCTTATTATCATCTAAGTCAAGATCCTCCAGCTCTATCCACCTGACAATACCATTTCCTTTTTCATTGGCTTTTTGAATCTCAGTTTCTAAGATTTCTTCCGCATTTGAGATATGCAAGGAGCTGCTCCCATCGACCTCTTCTTCTGGTTCGGGATTCAAATCAATATCTGCACACATGATTGATGCCATCCGCTCAACCAAACCAGGAGCTTCCTGCAGCTGCAATGCAATATAATTAGTATGTAAATAAAATATAAAAGCAGAGAAGAAAAGGTGTTACGTGTTTGGGAGCATCAGTGAGGCGGAAGGTCCAGGCATGATCGACAAGGAACAAACAAGATTCCTTTTGCATGTATTCGGATGTCAGCACGAGACTCCGCGCTGTTCCAGAGTGACAAGGCTCGATACGGAAGAAGCTTCCGGCATCAAAAACATCAGATGACAGTTTACGGAAGAGCTGTAAATGCAGAGAGTTGGGAATGCCAGAGGCTGCAAGGAGTATAGCGTGGACTTTCACGAAGTCCTCGAAGCTTCGGATTCTGGAATCAGCCATTTCACGGAATACAAACCCTGCGGCTGGCTGCCCGCCCGTCGTTGTTTCTGAAAGTTTTATTATGTACCCTCCTTACTAGGTTTGGGTATGCTACGGTTTTATTTCATAGTTTTACCGCATAAAACATAAAAGTGATTCTGAAATACCATCATTTATATAATTTCAGTTTAAATTATCATGATTTAAAAAAAAATATGATAAAAAATATTAAACTGATTTTCTAGAAAAAAATTTACCATTACATTTCTAAAATAATATAATTATAAGACTTAGATTTGTGTGCGAAAATTATGTCGTTTGGTTATCAAAATAAATAATATCGTTTTGCGCACATAAAAAATACAACGTCTTTTCATATTTAATTATCAATAATTCACAACAAATTTAATAAGATCAATTATATTTAAGTATTTAAATAAACTGATCTTAAGCATCATCCGAAATCAGTCTAATTTTTTTTTCATCGCACCATTTTTGGAAATCGTGGTAGTTCGGACTGCAATTGGGTAAGCGGTGGAGAATTTTTCCTAATTTATTAAGTACTCTTCTTAGTGGATTTATTACATTTTGGATACAGTCTACTATAATATAATTATCCATCTCTAAAATTTAGCAATTAATTAATTAATTATTATAATTCATTTCAATATAATGTCATCTCATTTACACAACTCCTTCAAAACACATTCAATACACTCTAACCTTTGCTCATGAAACTTGTATGTTACAAGACCTTACTTTGAAGAAGAAATTTGTGATTGGTGATCAACTTCATGAAATGCATGAACTAGTTTCTCCTTCATCTCACTTTCAGTCTACACATGTACTAGCCTTCCTTTAGCATTTAAGAGTGAGCCATGCTCCATACTCGACCATTCATCAAATATTATTTTTGAACATTTCTTCAAAGCCAATTTTGTCCCCATGTGATGTTTGTCCCTCAGCAAAACAAACTAAATTACATTTTTCTACAAGTTCTAGTACCTCTTCTCATATCTTTTGAACTCATCCATTTTGACATTTGGGTCCACAAAAATATAAAATTTATAATTGTCATCCCTTTTCTTAATCATTGTTACTGTTTTCAGTAGATGTATTTGGGTGTATTTGCTTCCACACAAGTCTAATATCCTAACCATTATATCTCAATTCCTTTCACATATTGCAAATTAATTTGGGAGCTCTATTAAAGTTCTAAGGTCGGAAAATGCCTCAGAAGTTGCCAGTAGAACTCTTACTACTATTCTATTGTTTAAGTGTATTCTACATCAAACAACATATGTGGAATCTCCTCTACTAAATAGAATTACAGAAAGAAAAAATTGACATATTCTTGTACTTTCTAGAGCTCTCAGATTTGAAGCCAATCTTTCCTTTCATTTTTAGGGTGATTGTGTTCTCACATCAGTTTACATCATCAATAAATTAACCAAAAATTCTTGAACCATAAAACCCCTTTTGAGCTTCTATTTCATAAGATTCCTAAATACTCTCATAAGTGGGTTCTCAGCTGTTTGTGTTGGACATCTACTCTTAAGCTCAGAGATATAAATTTATCCATAGAGTCGTTAAATCTTTATTTCTTGGTCACCCTTTTAGCAAAAAAGGTTACAAGCTCTAGGACTTACTGCTCACTCAATTTTTATAATAAAAATGTCATCTTCTTAGAGCATCTCTTCCCTTTCAAATAGTTATCTCCCTCTCAGATAACTTGCACATCTCATCCTATCTATACATGTCTCCATTGTTGGGACATTCTTCATGCTCTACTGCACCTTCACTTATTGAGCCTACTGTTGAGTCCTCTCTCTCTTTATCTTTACCTTCTCCACAGTCCCATACATCATATCAATCACTTACTCAATCTACGTACTCATTTCAGCCATCATCCACTTGTTTATATTCCTCTTTGATACCTCACATACCTCTTAATCTTCCCTCCAAATATCAAGACTATGTTATACTATCCAAGATTGGTCTTCCTCATATTTATGTTTCTTCTTTAGTTAAGGTACCTTTCTTCTCTCTCATTTTCTATGTTATGTTCATTTGAAGTCTGCCTATCTTTTCTTACACTCTTGCTATCATCAAATAGTCTGAGCCTACCTCTCATAATCAAGCTTTTAAAGATTCAAATTGGGTGTTATCCATGTTCACTAAACTTTAAGCTTTGAAACTCAATAAAACTTGGTGAAGAGTGGATCTACATGTTGACAAGAAATTAAATATGTGGGATGTAAGTGCATTTTTCAGATTAAGTACAAATTAGATGGCTTCATGGATTGATACAAAGCAAGGTTGGTGGCTAAGGGGTTTACCCAAACTCAATGCATGGATTATTTTTAAATATTTGCACCGGTAGCCAATATGACCACAATTTGGCTTATCCTTGTTGTCTCACTCATAAAAAGATGGACATAGTCTCAGTTAGACGTCACAAACGCTTTCCTTCATGGTGATCTTAAAAAAGAAATTTATATGAATATACTTGTGTGATAAAAAGTGCAAGATAAATGTGCATATGATAATGAGTGTGTAAGTTGCTCAAGTTCTTACACGATAGTGGTTTTAGAAGTTCTCCTCAACAATTATCACATTTGGATTTCAACAAAGCTGTAACGATCATTCTTTGTTCATCTTACACAAGGCTTCTTTCACTACTATACTACTGGTATATGTAGATGACATATTGGTTACAGGGAGCAACGCAATAGTTATAGATTATTTAAAGAAGTTTTTAACCACACTTCTTTTATTAAAGACCTAGTTACATTACATTATTTTATTGGCAGTTAGATTTCTAGGTCTAATGAAGGCATCTACCTCTACCAACACAAATATGCATTTGAGTTCTTATCAGATTCTGGTTTACTTGCCTGCAAGCCTAGTTCTACATCGATTAATCCATCATATGAACTTCACTAATCCACCAGCTAGAAGCTGGATATTGATGTTTGAAACTCGAATGAGATAACTTATAATATAAAGCACATGGTGTAGCAGTACGCAATTTAGTAATGGTGGTGTGTTTAAGAGTATAAACCCTAGATAAAATAGAATCCTAGGAACATTTTTCTAGCTTGAAGGTCAACCCTCTATCCAAATTATTATTGAGAGTTCAATACATAGGCGGTAGAATTCAAGTCACCCAAGTAAGGTGTAGCTCCTTGTATTTGATCCCGGACTTTCCAATTTTTTACTTTATTGCCACCCCTATACATAAAAGGTGAAAACACTACACTATGAAATATTGTCTTGACTGTAAATAAATATATTTATAAACTTTAAAGTAAGATTTGTAAAGTGGGAAGCAAATGTCAATCTACATATTTATCTTAATAGTAAAACCAATACAAAAATAAAAGTACAAGAGATTTTAAGTTTTTTAAAAGTTTATAAAATAACAGAAAAACTAGAAATATTAAAAAAAATTAAACTAATGACTTTTGGTTCATCATCGGCAAAGGATGCGATTCAAGTCATGAACAGAATTTTATAAGAATATGTGCTTCATGTAAATTAATGACAAATTACAAATAATCACTTTCACCTTATTAACATCCTAACCTTTACTCACTGATAGAAACTCAATACATCATCAAAACAATAAATCATGTCTTAAATACTCTATTTACATGATAATGATACAATACAAAACAAAAAATAAAAATAAATAAGAAAAGAAGATAATGATGCAATATGCCTTAAGTGCCTTTAATATATGATAGAGAATTAAATACTTGACACCCATGTTCTTATCATATATTGCAGGTTGATACTAATTAATAATGTTTTGGGTTCACTATTTGTGATAAAAAAAATAACAGGTTAGTGTAAATTTTTTTTTTGGGTTGGATCTAAAATGTCCCAAAAAATTCCTAGTTCTTGAGAATAATGTTGCATGCCTCAAAAAAGGAGGCTTAGACATGAAGAAACTATATGAAACAAATTTATCCATATTGGTCATTCAAGTTTGGTATATAGAGCTTAATAAGGATTCCCTTTGAGATAAGTTTCTTCATAACTTTTTTCATAAAGAGAAAGAGTATTTTCAAGTATACACACAAATATCATATCCCTTAAGTTGTTAAGAAAAACATTTCATGTCCTCTGAGGTGCCAAGATATGGTTTATTTGCAACAAAATAAAATTACTTTGAGAGTGTCTGGTCATCTCTTTTCCTCCTCTGCAACATAATCATTTTAGTAGTAGATGAGCTTAAAACAAACTTCATATATGAACATATATGTAGAAAAAATCTCTCTAAACCAAAATATATATTTATATATTTGATGGCATGTAATGAACTTGCCTAATATGGTTTTGTTGTTAATGCTTTGTGCCCTATGTGAAAATTAAAATATGAAAATACCTGCCACCTTCTTTTGATTATCATGTGGCCAGGAAAATATTGACATGTCTTCAGCCTTATTTTGACAATCAAAATGAAGATAATTCAATAAATGAAAGCTCTGAACTAGGTCAAGGTGGCTCTACAGGTTTAAACTCTCTTTTTCTAAAAAATTGAATATTATTAAAGAGAAGAAACAAATGGCATGTGGTGCCAACAGGCCAAGCATGATCACGCCTATAGACAACAACAATGTAAGGTAAAGCTCCTACCACACCCGGTGCCTCAACGCAAACCCACACTAAGCCGGCAATAGCTCGTATCTCAACCCCTCATCTTGCATGATGACCAGAAAAGTCTCACAGGGCAAGTCTTTACTCTGGCTACACAACATTTTTGAGCATACCTCTGTTGCCGATAAGGCTGCCGACATTAGAGTTGCAGCTAAGTGTGATGATCCCAAAACTTCTAGAATATGGTTCACGAATGAAAGCTCCGGCTCTCTAAGTTGTATCCCACCTTCGAGTCTCAATTAATATCTAATAGGGAAACCTCTTTGGAAAGAAGTCTTCTTCACGACTTGAAGCAGGCTGGGGATACCGCCCCACTCAGGACTATTTAGGATTATGAGATGAGTAGCCAATATTAAGTCTTCCAAGCATACTCAAAAGATAGCAGATTTGAGAGTAGGTAATGTTCACAATTACCCCGATAGTAGTTTGGTCTAAGCAGCGTGTCTCACTTGTTCGCTCTTCGCAGGGATGATCGACAAATCCAATCTACTAATGTTTTAGTTGTCATATACGGATGTTTGGACCCGAGGAATGGACCTATCCATCCGAGCACAAAGAATGCTTCTAACTTTCAAGAGGAAAATGTTATTGAAGAGACAAAACACTTCACCTGGATCATCAAACATAGCTGCCCATTTGGCTTTTCAGATTTCCTAGATCCCTACTACAAAATTAGGAATACAAATTAACTTCATTTGTGACCCACGGTTAGGCCTAAAAAAAATTTCCTTAGCCAATTTGGCGAAGTCAATCTAGAGGTGAAGGTCTATGATCTCCAGCAGGCAACTCCATATCCTTCGGGCAATGCTCTGATGCACGATAACGTGCTCAAAGGACTCAACAACCCCTCTAACACAACATCCATATTTAGAAGCCAGCTAAATCCCTCTTCTCTGAAGGAGATCATCAAGACGCAACACATTATGTCTCATCATCCATAAGAACCAGCCGATGCGCTTGGGGATATACTTGAGCGAAACTCTCACGAATTGTGAAAATGCAAGATTGGGCCCTCAAAAGCCTTCTTGAAAGCCTGCACCAATATTTGTCATTCTTAGATTGAATTGAGACCATTTTATCATTGTCTAGGGAAAGCTAGATACCTTGCACCTGCCTTCTCACATAGGGCCGAATGATGGACAAGATGTAGTCGATCAAAGCATGATGCGTTGACACTTCATGAAAAGAAAATGACATCCCTCGTACAATGCAGGCTTCTGAATAATAGTAACATCTTAATAAGAATCCCACAACTCATAACCTCCTCCCTATAATAATAGTTGTATGCCTTCACAGCTCCCCGTCATGGCCTACATCACCTTTCACAACCCCAACTTCCTCTTGTTTAAACTACTCAAATACCTCCTAACCATGAACTTTGCCCAACTAATTGTAAAATATATGTAAACTTAGCGTGCAAAGACCTCATCATTTAAGACATTTTAGCCCACGTGATCATCAATGGTGCAAATTTTATCAAAACCAACCTAATGTCTCCTTTTGTCATCTCTGACATCCCCTAGGAAACTACTATCAGTCTTTCTATCTTGCCGATGATCCCTTTAGAGACTGGCAAAGGTGCCATGATATGGATGGGCATGAATGTGAGGATGACTTGTGATAGTGCATATTTTTGACCCTATATAGATGTCAATTAACGTTTTAGGGATCACTGTAGTCAAATAATTTCGGTAAGTCTGATTCGAACCCGGAGAAGCAAGTACGGCTTGTCAGAGGCACTAATATCCTAGTTACTAAATATTTAATCCTAGTCGATTGGTTCTTTATTGAGTTAAGAACTACATAAAACAAAAGTAATTGTTAAGAGAACTTGTGTTCAGATTATGGAAACATCCTAGGAATTCTACTTCACATAAGTTATATGCAAACTCTCATGTTATCCTTGAAGCATAAGTTATCATTCATAATGTATCATGAAATTTTAATAATACTGCATACCACTCAATAATTCACATGCAAGTCTGACTTCTGGGTGTTCCTACACATCAAATTATTAACTACAACTGATTTTGTATTGTGTTGTTTATCAATTTTGGTCTTCGTAGCTCACAAATACTAGTCAAAGGATGATACACTAATATTTTCTAGACATACAGCGGGATAAATAAACTTCTCAATATTCCTAGGCCAACTCCCAATTCTGGTCGTCAGTTGACTAGGGTAATTAACTATAACTAAGTAAAATATCTAAACCAACCTGATTCTGGTCTTCGTGGAATAGAATATCCTAGCCTAGAGGGAAAAGATTTAATCCTAAACTAAGTTCTTATAGCATGCATATTTAAACTCTGAATAAACATGTTCTTAGGCGTCCCTAGAATAATGGATGTAAGATAAAGTCATCAATAAATGTACACTAGTCATACGTAGTATATTTGAAGAGCACGACCAAATATGGATGAATACTTTAATTAAACAACATGAATCTGAGTTTACAACCACTTAGGACCTGTAGGATCCTAGAATAGGGAGACTACTCACTATGATTCATAATAATACAATCACAATAATAATGACAGTAAAACTAGGGTGGTAAAAGAAAGTTTGGTCTCGTGATGCTCCAACTTTGAACGGTAGAATCCTCGGGCTCCTGTGCGTGCGAAGATGTCTAGAGTGAGCCCTAGACCTTTCTATTTATAGCTGATATCTGCCTTCTCTCGGCCTGCCATGTGTTAGCACGACCTGGATCACGTTATTGCAAAGGCAATACGACTTGGGTCGCGCGCCGCTATGAAACAAGACCTGGGTTTCTCTTGAAAAGTCTACACAATCTGGGTCGAGCGCCGACATGAAACACGCCCTTGATCGAGTTCCAAAAAAGGAAACTTGATCTCGGTCAAATTCTCTTTCTGCATACTTACAGATTGGCCCCTGAATCTTTTTTTTAATAATTTGATCCCTGGACTTGGCTTTTTGTCCGATTTTAACCCAGATTGCACTGTTTTCATCTTTTTCCTCTTTCAAATTAATTATTCTTCATACTTTACATATAAGAGACAAAATCAACTATAAATCATCAATAATAACTTAGAAATGACTCAAATATACTAAGTATAAGTACTTAAAATATGATAAATTATTACCCTATCAAAATACTCCACACTTGGAATTTGTTCATCCCGAACAATATAACATAATAGTGTGGGGGTGCAATAAATGGAATGATATGCAATTGAGAATGTTTGAGTCCGTTTCCATTCATTGAGAAATCATTCTTCATTGTTGGCTATATTAAAATTATTCCTAAAAATAAAAATCCTAACTCACTTTCGTACGAATCATGGATGCATTTAGCATATTATTTATATGTGTATTACTAATACCCGTATAAATAATACCACCTATTAAGGAGGTATTATTAATATGGACTTCCAAAGGTAAAATAGTTTCCTCTAGGTTATTAATACGTATTCCTATTTTGAACCAAACACATCACCATAATATTAATAATACCATCCCGTTTCTAATACATGCTACCAAACGGGGGCTAATGACTAAGCTTAATAAATATAACATCAAAACACAAATTTCATATCACAAGTTATTACACCTGAACTACATAAGAGAATTTATTCACAAATGGCCATGACAAGACACACAATAAGGTAAGTAGGAACAACTCTAACAAACTAAACTTACTCATTCCTCCGTCGACTTACCTTGCTGCCGTCCACTAGGGACTTTGGGTCGAAACCCCTGAGAATTTAGGACTAAGAGAAGGGAGTGTGTAGTGATCCTTCTTCTTTTTGAAAGAGGGAACAGAGATTCTTTATATAGTGAGTATAACACCAAACTTGGCAACGAAGTTCTTACATGAGTTGCTAAGTATCTCTTTAGAAAATTGGACTGATCATGATATGAAAATAGGAAATAATATCCAGAGTTAACTTTCAGAAAGTTATGGGCCTCGACTTTGATTGCATTGTTGGCAAAAACCAGTCAAGAATTAGGCCTCAACTCCAATTAAGTAAGTTTATATCTTTGTTCTTCTTTTTATTACCGTTTGAACCATTAGAATCAGACATCAAACGTGAAAGTTATGGCCCTTGAGAGTTGACAAGTCTCCATCGTCTCATTTTTGGAAACAATCTGCTCATCGTGTGCAAACTTAGGATCCATTATGCGCTCGGCCGTGAGTGCGATCTCTACCTAGTCAGCGTTCTTGCTCATTTCTTCTTGATGACACGTCAATCTACCTTGCCACATCATCGAGTGCGTGGGTTAATGACACTTTTGTTTATTACTTGATTGGTTTGTTTACAAATAACAAATACTAATGATAGGCTATAAAAATTGAAATGATGGTTAATGACACTTTTGTTTTATGTGAAATACACTCTGATGATGTGGAACATCTTTTTTGGCTGCTCTTTTTTTAATGAGGTGCTCACTCTCATCATTCAAAAAATTAGTCTTCAAAATTCAGGTTGTTTCATTAGAGATATTTTGACTAGTTTAAATATTTGCAAGCTCTTCTACAAGAGTTATGGCTGCAAAAGTTGTATTTAGCCCATGCATCTTCATTATCTTGAATGAGAGGAATGCAAGGATATTCAGAGGAATGAGAAACACATCTAAGTGATCAAAGTTGAGGGATAGAATCAACATTATAGTGGGCAAAATCACAAGATTAAATTTCCAATTGTGTTACCCAAGCTAGACAAAATAAGGAAATATCACTTACTTTTTGAAAGACTTGGCAGGACCTGATAGTCCATGAGACTTGTTTTTAGACAAGACATTTAAATGATCACCATCTACCCACGATGCCAATGTCAGAGAGTAGAAAACCACTTCATGCCTCATTGTTTTCCTTTTAACTGATTAGGGTTGTCCCCTTCTCCTTATAGATAGTTTGATTTTAGAAATTGTCCTACTGTTATGGCTTATGCCAATCATTTTGTAAGAGAAAGGCACATATGCCTTGTTTTTTGTGTGGAACCCTTGGTTTCACAAGTAGGTAGGGTAAGAAAATTAGAGCTTGGTCTTGTATAATTTTACCTTTATATAAATATAATTTTTGAATTTATCAAAATGAAACTATATCTTCATAATTGCATGAGTAACTCAAAAGGGGCCTTGAATTACCACATCTTACCAAATTGCAATCTGAACTATTGCATTTTCCAAATAAGGTGCAAACACCATTGATTTTGACAGAAAATCTAACTCCGTTAGCGGACAGTTAACTATGTTAAACCTCCACCAAAACTCGTTTAAAAATTAACTAATAAATATGAAGAGGAAACACATCGTGGAGAAATGGGAGAAGAAGAAGGCGGGAATCTGAAAGGTCACAAGGACTTCGGTGCGGCGGTGAAGGAGCCTCAGCCACCTGATCCACGGGAGGCACAGGGAAATGGGAAGCTAGTGCAGAATGCAGTGACTCTGTCCTATGCAGCGGCAGTCGGCCGATCAGAAAAACCATTTTCCGACCATTGAACTGCCCAGACGCCAACCTTTCAGTAAAGAAGGGAAACCGGCACTAATCTTCACGGCAACGGAAATCAGTGCATGCTCGCAACAACTGCAGTTTGCGCTGATTGCAAAATTTTCAAATGGAAGACCTCACATTTCAGAGGTCGAAAAAGAATTCAAGGCAGCCTGGAATCTGAATAGCCATATGACCGTAAATGATTTGGATGGAAGGCACATTCTAGTCATTCTTCAATCGAAAAATGATGTTATAACAGCCTTAACCCAGGCTCCTCGACGTGTTGGAACGTCTCTGTTTCGACTATTTAGATGGACGTCGGACTTCCATTTCAGGAGAGAATCCACAACCATCACGGCCTGGGTCCGTTTTCCCCGTTTAAGACCAGAACTTTTTAATGAGGGTGTGCTCCGATGTTTGTGTCAACCGATTGGCAGATTCTTGGACTCCGACCAACATACCAAGAGGTGAACAAGATGCTCCTTTGCTCGCTGTTGTGTGGAAATAGATGTGGCTAAACCTTTACCGCTGGAAATCTGGATAGATACCGGGGATGGCCACGGATGGTGGCAGGAAATCAGCTATGAAGGAAATCTGAAATTCTGTTCGAAGTGCAAACTCCATGGACATGAACTGTCGGAATGCAGAAAAGCAAGGCATACAACTCAGGTGAACAAAGAGTTTAATCAGGAACGTAACAATCAGCCTCAAGCTCAACCGCCTAAGCAGAAGGAATGGATTCCAGTGAGAAACAAAGGAGAACATGTAACTGCAAATGTGGAAACAGATAATGTTATCCATGAGACAGGAGTGGCCGAAAAGGACACTAGAAACAGAGGACATATGACTCAAACTCAGAAATATCCTATGAATAACTTAGTTGAGGAAGGGGAAATAATTGAACAAGTGAATGCAGAGGAATCAAGCTACAAGGTTAACCCAAAGCCTCTCGAGATAAGTATGAGGAAGAGTCGTTCAACCTCTGATCTGACTGAGATGGAACAAGAGAATACCAATAAAAAGAGATACCCTATAGAAAGATCTTGCTCCATGGCTGATATTCCAAAAGATTGTAAGGAAAGTAAATTGGAATTCTTATATGAGCAATTTGAACATTACCATCTTATAAGTAAACGTCTGAAGAAATCAAGGGAAGAGAACTTACAAAGACAAAGGATGATGATGGAAACCAAAAGGAGTCTGGTGGTAGATAGATACAACGGTGAACCCATCACAATCTCTAGCTCCTTAGGCGAGGAGGAACTAGTGTCTCAAGTTCCTGAATCCCCTATGACAGGAGACTGGGAGCAAGTTGGAAAAAAGACAAAGAAGAGTAAGAAAATTCTCAACAAG
>NQLW01000443.1:8291-18510 GCA_002312845.1 Kalanchoe fedtschenkoi | reverse complement strand
GTTAAAAATCAAGTGATCATCGAAAACAATCTCAGACTCAATTTACATATATGAATTTGTGTCATGCCAACTAGAGGTGTACAATTTAACTCCGAACCGAAAAATGATCCAGAATCGGACCGGAATGGACTGAAGCAGACCGATGGATTCCTGTTCGCTCTTCGGTCCATCAATTTTATGGATTTCGATTTCCGGTCCGGTCCAAACCCTGAAAATTCCGATTCGAACCGAAATGGACCAGTTTCACATTTTTTAAGTAAAAAAACAAAACTTTTAGTATGATATTTATATTTATTCATCTTAAAATATAATAAAATAATTATTTAATTATTATTTTGACAAAAAATTTATTTTTTTATTAATTCGGTCCAAATCGGTCCGTTCCAGTCTAAATCCGAAATTTTCCGATCCGGTCCGGTCTAGACCTATTAGAATACGATCCGGTCTTTGGTTTAAGATTTATGAATTCCGATTTCTATCCAAACCAGGCCCGGTCTTGAGTTTTGGTGGGCCTCGGGTGAAATTAAATAATGAGCCATTTTTCTTATATTTTTAATTATTTTAGTCATAAAATTTGTTAAATAGTGAAGTTAGCTGAAATGGTTTAGTACTTCATCATTGAAAGGGGAGGGCAAGTGTTTGATTCTGACTACATTTACATTTTTTTACTACCTGCACAAGCACATTTAGGGGGCCTCCAGAACTAGACCATGAGCCTGCGCCCATATGGACCGGTTTTGAACTGATGAACCGCCCTAATGCCAACTCAACATTTTTATTTATTTTTTTCTATAAACTTTGATTTTATGTGATGATATTATTAAGAAATGAGACCCGTACAACGTAACATCTGCATAATGCGCATGGACGTGAAATGCTGACAATGCCTGTCCGACAAGACCTGTCCCCAGTCATATAAATCTCAACTTTCATCTGAGACAATGCCCTTAAAACACCCCATCGCGAACCTGGACGTGAAATGGGACTCATGCACAATCGCACATTAATCATCAATAAGACAATCATCAAGTGGCGTGAAGTAATATTTGATTTTACCAGAATTGTCGGGTCTTTTTCACTTTGGAACACAATCACGGTTACAGCGCTACGTGGGTTATCTTCTGAATCCGACGTTGTGAAGAGAAGGGAGGAGAGAGAAGAGAGGAGAGAGGACGCCGCACGTATGATGGGTTCTGGAGGATTCGAATCTAGCTTCGCTGATTTTCTCCGACAATGCGGCGGCTACGCCGTCCTCGACGGCGGCCTCGCCACCGAGCTGGAACGCCACGGTGCTAATCTGAACGACCCGCTTTGGAGCGCTAAATGCTTACTCACTTCGCCGCATCTCATTCGCAGAGTGGGTTTCACTGCTTCTCTCTTTCTTTGTTTTTCTAATTTTTTTTTCTCAGAGTTAGTGTTACTCAGTTCATTTTAGGAAGGATAGAGAAGTGGAGAGAGTGAAAGAGAAGGAAAAAAGGTGTTTTAAAATTTTTTTAAGGAGAGGTTTGGAGGGGAAGGGAGGATATGAACCCATTTCATTTCCTCCCAAATTGGAGGGGGAGGGGAGGGGTAAATAAAATATAAAAAATGATAATTTTATTCTTATGAGTTCTCTTCTCTTTTCCTTTCCCTTCCCTCCAAACTCACAGAAACAGAGCCTAGATAAATTTTACCCAAATGATTATATGCTTAATTTTGAGCTTCCAGTAGTTAGTTAGGGGAACTTGAGATTTTTTTCTTCTAAAATCGTCATGTTTACTTCGTTTTCAATCATTTCTACATTTAGAGTTTTTTTTCTGTACGAAAACAATGAAAATCATGTCCAATTTGGCTGGGGATAGATTTTCGTTATTTGAAACTGCAAAAAAATATTCTTTATGAGTGTCAAAGTTGCGAATATTTCTTAAAGAATGATTGCTACCATTGCGAACTGTGAAACTCTTCAAGCAATGTCATAGTTTGGAACTGCGAAAAATATATTCTCACTTGTTGTTTGGTAGTGCAAAAAATGACGTGATATTTGTTGTTCCCAACCGCGAAAAGGTTAGTATGAGGCAAAAAAAACCAAACTCGAATATATAAATGATTGAAAACGAATGAAACGTGACGGCTTTGAAAAAAATTCTGAACTTGATGGCTTTCCAAATGATTTGAGTTTGAAGCTTTCGTCTTTGTTAAACTCTTGGTAGTGGCTGAAGTTCTGAAGTCATGTTTTTTCATTATATGATTCCTTATTGTATTTTTTGATTATGTTATTTATAGCTTCATCAACTGACACATTCGATAGCCAATATGAGATAGTCATGTATTATTAGAATGTGGATTAATAATTTTACATAATTTGAAAATTTACACTATAAAATTATTTATGCACATCGGAAACCAAAATTGTTATGTTAGTATTAATTATCTTATCCCGTTATTAATACATGTTACGAAACGGAGGCTTAGTACATTAACAAAAGAAAGGCCAATATGATGAGTTTGGTGATACAGTTAGATTTTCTTATGAAGAGTTCTTCAAGCTGTCATTCTAGGTGCTAATCAGCGCCGTCTGGATTGCGTTACAGGTGCATTTGGACTACCTTGATGCTGGCGCAAATGTTATTATAACTGCGTCATACCAGGTTCTATTCGTTTCCTGATTCCTGGCTTTCTTGATCAGTTCTGGTATTCTGAGCATCTAAATCAAATTGTATGTTTCCAAAACGCTTTTCTGCCAGGCCACCATACAAGGGTTTGAAGCTAAAGGTTTATCCAAACAAGAAAGTGAAACTTTATTAAGGCGAAGTGTGGAAATTGCTGTGGAAGCAAGGGATATCTACAGTGAGAGATGCGCCAAAAGCACTACTGATGTCATGAGAAATGGTGGAAAGTCTGTGCGACCGATCTTAGTTGCAGCTTCTGTGGGCAGCTACGGAGCTTATCTGGCCGATGGCTCTGAGTACAGGTGAGCGATCATATAACAACTCTATGCAATTGCCCCACATATATCTTTATGCTCCAAGTCCAACATGAAGATTTAATAAAGCTTCATCCGCAGGCAGATTCATACTTGTTTCTCTAGCTTTTCAAATCCTGTCAGAGATACTTTTACCGCTTAATGAGGCATCATAAGGATTGATCCGAAACAGGAATCAGATTACCACGCTGTTGCACATAATCTCGTACTCGTAGCATAAAGGGCTTGTTGGGAGGCCATTTATATTTGATACCTTGTCATTTTCCAAACAGTGGCAACTACGGGCCTAAAATTTCCAAGGAAACTCTGAAAGATTTCCATAGGAGAAGAGTTCAGGTTCTGGCCAACGCCGGTGCAGACCTCATTGCCTTTGAAACCATCCCAAATCTGCTAGAAGCACAGGTATTAACTACTCCTAGTTTCATGGGTAGTTTTTCGCAATCACATAGCTTAGCCATTTTCTGCTCTGACGAGTTGGATTCCTTTTCAGGCTTATGCAGAGCTTCTCGAGGAAGAAAGCATAAAAATCCCTGCATGGTTTGCATTCAATTCAAAGGATGGGATCAATGTGGTCAGTGGCGATTCTATCCAAGCATGTGCAGCTGTCGCCGAATCCAGCAGACATGTTGTAGCTGTTGGAATCAACTGCACCCCTCCCAGATTTATCCATGGACTGATTACCTCAATTCAAAGGGTATGTCCTTGAATCTTCGAAAGTACAGAAATTATGTCGTTTATTTTTCTTGTATTTTGAAATTTAGCTTTGGATTCGGAAATATTTACAGGTCACGGATAAGCCCATTCTAGTGTATCCCAACAGCGGTGAGACATACAATGCGGAGCTGAAGAGATGGGTGGTGAGTTCAACACTTAGACTTATAAATCTGTGTAGTCTTAAGTTCGGAGAATATCATGAAACAAAAATTTCACGCATTGGACTGTCTAACATTATGATCCTCGGAACTAAATTCCATGGCCCATCTAAAGCTCTCGAATCTTCTGTCGCAGAAATCAACTGGTGCGGCAAATGAAGCAGACTTTGTTTCTCATGTTGGCGAGTGGTGTGAAGCTGGGGCCACTCTCGTCGGAGGCTGCTGCAGGACCACCCCGAACACCATCAGAGCCATCTCAACGGCTCTTTACAATAAATCTATCAATGTGAAAATTCCTCAGTTGCAGTAGACTTGTAAAAAAACTGCTGAGTCAAGATTAGTGGATGGTTGGCAGCTTAAATATACATGTAGACTACCTTCCTTGCTTCTCATGATTGCAGCTCTATGCTATTGTCTTGTAAAGTAGTATTTGATAGAATGGTGAAACTGAAAATGTGTGTGAAACTTGGTAGCAGTCACTCACTGGTGACTGAGAGTTTGTAGTAGAGGTTTTTGCTTCTTGAGTTCCTGCTGAGCCATGAGTGAGAAACAAGTAGAAGCTGATTCAATATTAGAGCATCAATGGGGACATATGCGGATGAAGACAGTGCAGACTTGGAATTCGTCTAAGTTTTGTTCATATAGAGCCTTTAGTTTCAGACTTTATTTTTTCTCTCTGTCAAGATGGTGGTGGTGGTGGTGTCTGATGATGATGTTGGAGAATAAGCAAAGACTGATCATATGTAGGCGTCCCCCGGAACATGTATTACGTTGTACCAAAACTGTGTCGTGTATGTATGTAGGTAGTATTTAAATGGATGTTGAAGCTCCGGTTGTTAAATCTGGTTTCTTGCTGCCACTAAAACATCATTGCTACCACCAGTTGAACTTAGCACATGTTGTCCCTAGTGTGCCCAAATTCGCATGTTGTTTCATTTCCAATGGAACTTGCACGCTCACATTCGACAGTAGGATGTTCATAGAGATTTAGATGGATCCGGTTTATCTGCAAATTTTCGAAAGGGCATGCCTTTTGATCTTTAAGAACCTCATGAAGGAGGAATCCAATCTGCGTTCCATTTTGACAAACCCTGTCCGCAACTGCCTCAAACTCGCCATGAAGGGAAGATATGGACATGGCTGTCCTGACGGGATCCGCCAATACCTCTTCCAAATCAAAAGAATTCAGCCTGAAATTCCGCCACCATGATCAATCTGCTAGAAAGGATACTGCAGTCATCTCAAAGAAATTTGTGAACGAAAGAAATTTGTAAAGAATGAACGAAACATTGATACTTTTTTACCGAATCATTATTGATTATAGTTGACCTTAGAGAAAATTAGTTTTGTCACTGTGCGTCTCGGAATGTTGTGCTAGATCCTCCCACACGATATCTAGGCATTCTTTCTCGCACAAGCAGAAGGACCATCTCGAAAGCCTCTTTAGTTTACTGACCCACAAATTTATGAGAGAAAGAAAGACAACAGAAAGAAAACATGAAAGTTTTTCACTAAGAGGAGAGGAGAAGTGTATTTTTGGGAGTGATGAAGAAATGAGGAATGCATTATAATTGGGGCATCCTAGGCAATTTTGTGGTGGTTTCAGAAGGAGGAGAAAGTGGCCTGCACAACCAACAACTCTATCTCTACTTTCAATAGGTGAAACTCTATGGAACCTTCATCTATCTGACAATCTCCGAGCAACTGCCGTCCACTTCCACCTCAATTTAGATTGTAGTTATTCTGTTTTTCATTGCTGATTGATTGAGCAAAATTATCAACCAATTTGGACTCAAAGATAATGAGCTGGTTACAAGGCTGACAAATAGCAGGTTAGGCCGAGGCACGAGTTGGACTGTAGTGTTTTCTGTCCAATGGGCTACAAAATATAAATGGGTCCGTCTCTAAAAAGAAGAAGCTTAGCCTTCGCCGACACCATGCATCGCATAAGTCCGGCCGGCGACGATGGTGTGATCGTCTGATTCCCGTATTCCCTCCTTATAATTATTTTTACATAGTCTCGGTGGCGACCAACGAATGCAACTCTAAACCTAATCAGACAATCTAATTGTATGACTTCTTCTGGATTGTGCACTTTCTCGGATTTTGTTCCCGGTCAAAGATGGCACTATTACAAATTTTTCTTTTTATCTTACTTAATTTTTTTTTTAAAGATATTTTATTAATAAGGAACCAAACAGCCTGGTTCAGGGCAGAACACCAGAACAGCTCATAAAGGCTTAAAGCAAAGGAAAATTACAAAAAAGGATACAATTTCCTTATAGGATAGATAAGTATTAAAGATGGAGGAGCCAGTCGGGCCCTTAGGTATCAGCTGGGCAAAACTCTCCAATCTCCCGTTATCTCCTTTGCCATCTCGGGTATCCAATCTTGTCCTCTCTTATGAGCCTCCTAATGTTATTGTCGCATTGATCCTCTGAGGAATTGATTGAAAAATCAAAACAGAACTGTTGAATAGCCTTTACCATATCCTTGTTTATAATGTCCCAGCAAGATTGATAAAAGATACCTCCAAATCCATCTGGTCCAGGGGCACTTATCTTACTTCATTTATCTCACTTCACTCTATTAGAATGCTTCTTATAATCAAGCTTGATAAATAACACCAATCAAACGTGATAATTAATTTTAGAACTTTTTACCACACGCTTAAAGAATAGAACGTGGTAAAAGATATACATCTATTATCACGCTTCAGCACTTAAAGCGTGGTAATAGGTGTCCATAAAACGGCCGCGTTTTTGGGGGTGTGAACTTATTACCACACATCAAATTTTGAAGCATGGTAATAGGTACGTGTATACAAAACGCCAAGCTTTGATTGATAAATCTATAATCAAGCTTCAGCCTGTAAAGCGTGGTAATAACTGAGACACTTATTGTCACGCTTTAAACTCTTAAGTGTGATAGCTTTGTAAATCAAAGCGCGACATTTTGTAAACACATATTACCATGCTTAGCAGCTTTAAGTGTGGTAATAGATTGGTTAAAAAAATGTTCAACTTAATATTATACTGTTGTATTTTTTTCACTTTTTCATTTTCAATATTCAACTTAAACCTATTTAACAACATTTTATATATTTTTTTTAATTTTTGATTTGATTTTTATGATGAAATCATCAAGTATATACTTTAAGAAATTAAGTTTCTAATTAAATATTAGTCTTATATATATGATATACATTGATAAATATCATCCATTATACATTATGCATGCAATAATGTTTATTTTAGAATTCCTCTAAAATGATCGATATCTCTATGATTATATCCAGTGGTGGAACTAGAAATTTTAATTTGGGGGTACAAAATTTTTTTAAAAAATTGAATGAGGTATAAAAATAAAAAATATAATATTTTTAAGTTTAATTGAGGGTATAAATTTTTTTTAAGCTGACTGGGGTATAAAAATAAGAAATATCATATTGTTAGACTTAATTGGGGTACAAAAATTAAAAATATATTATTCTTACCCTAAAATATGAATGTTTGGTCGGAATTTGGGTGGACAGACCGCTGTCCACCCCTTGGTACCGCCCTTGATTATATCTATATCGAATTAAGATTAAACACTTAAAAACCTTTGTTTAACGAATGCCAATTACGATACTAACCAAACTTTTACGTTGTCACATTATTATTGATTCTAAAGAATTCTCTGTAATAATTTTCCATTAATTCTAAGAATTAAGTGGACATTTAATATGTATGATTATCTTTTTGAATTTTTAACTTTAACAAAATAATTAACTGAATCAAACTAATACGTAATAGTTTTGATTCACACACATAATTCAACTATAATATTAACATTTTAATCAGAAAAACAATCAATTTAAATGACCCTAAACAATATTCAGTCCTAAACAATTTATTTCCTTAACTAAACCATAAACCCCAAACCCCAAACTCAGTAACAATAAAAACAAATGAGTTTGAATGGGGGAAATGATTAAATAATTAAATCTAACCTATTATCACACTTAAATTAACAAGCTTGGTAATAGATTGATTTATTATCATGCTTAAACTAAGAAGCGTGGTAATAAGTTGATCTATTATCATGTTTGTTAGTTTAAGCGTGGTAATAAGTCTGAGAAATAACGGTTCTGATTTAGTTTTAGATTTGATCAACGGTTGTCGTTTAACCCTAACCTTTGTATATAATTTGCCCTTATTACAGGTTATTGAATTTCAATCTCCGGTCGATTTCAACCTGATAAATTATCTAAATTTTCTCTTGATTTTCTTCATATTCTGTCCAAATACATAGTTCTTATTAATCTAACACCAGAATATGACCAGGTTTTAATTCGAGACGCATAATAAAGTCAAGCATTAACTTTGTTAAACTAGTCACCACCATCGTTTTTTTCTCGAATTTCACACTTTTCTTCCACCTTCAGTGGATATTTGACACCATTCGAGCAGGCATCCATCCCATTGATAGCTTACATCATTCGAGATGGTTTTGCACTGTAACAATAGTTTTTTTAAAATTTTTAAATAAAAGTGGTTGGAAAATCATCAAAAAGTGGTCGGAAAAATGTCCGGTCATCAAATGATTGCAACACGAACATAAATGTCCGGCCATAAATATTTCACCACAAATGTGGCCAAAAAAGGACCCGACAAGCTGTCTGGTAAAAGTGATCAAAAATTGAACAATATTTACACAAAATTTTTGCTGAAAACCTGGTGCAAACCTACTAAAAAATTCTGTCTGCAACATCATTCTGACCATGCTCATGTCGGCTGGAAAGTTGACCTAACATGAATTTCTGGCAGCTTTCTAATTATTTTTCGGGCCAATAACCTTACCGAAAAAAGCTTGTTTTTGGTAGTGATATATTTGATCAGGTGGCACAAAAAAAAAAGAAGTCCGCCAACTACAATGATCTCTCAGCCTTGAAGATAATTATAGACATTTTCTGCTCAATTTAGTGACACAGCAATTTATCTAACTTAGCTTCTTAAAAAGATATTTTCGTGTGGTATGATGCTGCAACCACAACCTTCATTCTCTCAAGAAAGCTCTTATTCTAGACTTGCTTGATTTCAATAAGCTTTTCATGGTACAAACTAATGCCTTAAAAATTAGAATTGAAGAAATGCAATCCAAGGAAGAGCGTCATATGGATTTACAACAACAAAAAAATTTTGTCATGGTGGCCGTAGTGAACAAATGGCAACAATATTTTTTGGGTTACCCATTTGTTATAATTATCAAGCTCAACAAGTTAAGATGCTTTTACTACAAATTATTCATACTATGGAATAGTAAAATAGGTTTACAAATTTACGAGAAATGAATTCAGAGTCGCATATTACCTGGGTAAACAAAATATTCTGCCCTTCGCATTTGTTGGGCAATTTTTTCGGCCGGTCAATAGTTGTGTTACAGACTCCTCACTAAGCTGACCATTTGTCAAATCATGTGTACGTAGCACAATGACTTAGCCCTATGCGAGGGCTAATTACATATCTCTGATGACTCCCTCGTCAAAACATTTTAGGAGCAATAGTTCTAGCCTTGATGGACATGCGGGCATTCAGCGCACCCTAGCATGATGATCCTCCAACTTTTATCGACTTAGAATAAAATACAGCGAGAAGGCTTATGTCAAACAAATGCCAAGTATGTCAACAAAACAAGTCTTTTAATATCGATGCACGAGGTCTGCTGAAATTTTTGGCTACACCTGCTTGAAGTGTGGAGAGAAATTTCAATGGAATTCATAAATCACCTTCGTGCTTCCTCACATGAAACGACATTCATTATTGTCATCATTGAACCGTCTCTCCAAGGAGGCGCATTTTATACATCTCCCTACTAATACAGCAACAAGTTTCTCACCAAAGAGTTTGTTAAGGGATATGTGTGAATGCACTGTTTGTTAGAGTACATCTTAAGCCACCAAGACCCTCTCTTCACTAATGCATTTTGGAGAAAAATTATGAAAACTCAGAGTATGAACCTTGCCACCGGTAGGGTCTATCACCCTTATACAAATGGCCAAACTCAGGTGGCTCATAGGTGCTGATAAGATTATTAAAGTTGGTTTATTGCCAAGAACAAATAAGATTGGGTTGACCATCTCCCATGAGTCTCATTATAACTAAAATTAAAAGCATCACATGCATCACCCTGTCCGAAGCAACCTATTCCCACCTCCATCAACCATGCTCCTATATGACCACGACACCAAATATATGTATAACCTCATTAAAAAGTATCTCCGAAATTGTGACTGTTTGTTAAAGAAACTATATTCACCAACAAGGTGTTGGCCTAGTGGTCTTGGGTGTTGTCTAACAACCCCAAGGTCCTGGGTTCAAACCCTGTTGGTACCGCATTTACG
>NQLW01000442.1:365955-379451 GCA_002312845.1 Kalanchoe fedtschenkoi | reverse complement strand
TCATCAGTTTAATACAATATTCATCAATTTGATACATATATTCGTCAATTTGACACATTTGATGCATATGTTCATCAATTTATTTTTTCAATTTTTTTTCATATAACTGATAGATGTATGTATGTGATGAATATTGATATTAATCAGATGTCATTCATCAAAAAAATACATATATTCATCAGATCCACATACATATTCAATTCTCAACAATATTCATCAATTTTACACATAACTATTTAATGGATAAAAATTAGAAAATATATGAATTTATAACTTTTTATTATTTAAATATTTATAAATTAAAATAGTTTTTTTTAAATTTATCTGTTTTTTCTATTTTTTTAATTTTTTTATTGTTAATGTGAATGATGTTTAATGAGATAAGTCAAATTGACTTTTGAATCACAATAAAACAGCCTCATTTTGAGACGAGAGTGGTCCGTCCAATAGTGAGAATTCACCTATTTAATGGTTTTTAATAGTAAGTGCCGCAATATTTAAAGGGAAAAAGGATTCTATTTGGCTAAAAAGATAAACATATCTCTATTTAATTAGTTTTTATGTTTGTTATGATATGTACAATATTATAATTAACTTATGAGAGACAAAAAAATAGAAAGACAATTCACCTATTTTGTGGTTGATCTTTTTATATTATTTCTTTTTCATCTAACAATGATTAAAATACTCATATTTATATCAATATAAAGTCTAATTAAGTGAGAGTATATTAGTATTTTTAATCACTCCGTAGAATTATTTTCTAGTAAAGAAGAGTCCCTGAACCCATATTTATAATCCTGAATAAAAGTCAATAAATAAAAGTATTTTTTTAGTAATTTGACCGGCCAGTTTTCATCCGCTCCTTCCCACGATTTTGATTTGGTTTGTTTTTCCAGTAAGGCAAATATTAGTGGGTCTATGTCTTTTGTGCCTCCTCTCCTGTTCCACCTGCCATATTGTACGTCTCCTATTTTTCCTCTCAAAACACAACACCGTAACCGCAACAACAAACTCTTTCGTTCGTGGTTTTTCTTTTGTTGTGCGTTCGTTGTGGTGCATCCATCAACAATCCTGTATCATCGATCGATAGATGGGTTTCGGATCTATGTTCGGTCGCAGCAGCAAAAATAGTTTGAAATGCAAAGAACTTCTGGTGAGGTAAAGTGGTGCCTTCTCCGAAGGTGTTCGAACATCTGACACGCCAAATCTCCCACAAGCCGATACAAAAGGCCAAAATCCTCATAACTCCTACTTGCGACGCAGAGGAGGAGCCTTCAAACCAGTAGATGAACAGATCTTGCAGGCTGCAGAAGTTGCTTCGACAATTAAGCATGGAACCCAACCATAGCCAGACGCTCCTAGCTACATCTCCCGCTGCAAATAAATGATCTTGGGATTCAATATCTGGAAGATGACAACAATTGCACTTGGAGGCTAGGTGGTATCCTTTGGTCTGGAAGAATGTGTCTACTAGAATAATCCCGTGTCTAATCTTCCATAAGAACATGCTAAACTTTTTTGGAATCACGTTCAGCCAAATTTTGCTCCATTTCTGATCACGATCACCAAATGACGCTAACATGCTGCGGTAAGCTTTAGCAGAAACCTCTCCTGAGTTATGACCAGACCACATCCAGCGATCTTTCTCCCTAGAGAGCACCATGCTGCTGATCTTACATTGTGCATGAGGCGGAAGGATGGGGAGAATGCGGCGCTTCAGAGCTACTGATTGGATGAGACGACGAACTGATCCATCAAAGGTGATGTTAGGTGGTTTGGGGATGGATGGGAAACACCATGGGGTGTTCCAGAAATCACAGTCTCCAACCCTCACAATAACCATTGACTGCTGCTTCAACTCTTGGATGATAGGATAAATGAAGTTCCAAAGACTGCTCTTTTTACTCCTAACACCTTCTCGATATTTATTTGAAACAAAAGCTGCCCAAATGGATTCCTTTTTTATCACTTTCCAGGCTAATTTGGCATGTAATCCTTTCATAACCATATCCAAACTAGAGATATTCAGCCCACCCTGATCATAAGGCTTGAAGATGGAGCTAGCCTTAATCCAGTGCCTCCTTTTTTCTCCATTCATATCCTACAAAAAGGCGATTATAAGACGCTCGATTCTGTTGATACCTCCATTTTTTGGCAAATCATCCTTAAGACTCGGTCCCTGATTGTCTTGCCTAAAGGGATTTGGGAATTGAAATTTTTGAGACACATATATCTGAGAGACTTAGCCATTATGCCGGATGCTCAGTCCCAGCATTATTCATTGCCTTGCCTCCAAACCCTTTCTTGTATTTTATTCACGAAGAAAATATTAGGAATGCTCAGCAGTGAGAAGTTCCCTAATATCGGAAAGTTGTTCTTGGTGCATAGCAGCGGTAAAAATCCGCTTGAGGTAAGTCTACAATCCCTTCCTAAACTACTCCACCTTGTGGCGATACCAGCTATAGGCATGTATTCATTTTCATGTACGAAGTTGATGGCCATTCATCACCTTCATGATTTTATTTTTATAAACCTATCATTCGCACTAACTAAACTTATCTCACAACTTTATATATGAGATCCATTTATCACATTAAACTCGATCATATTTAGGCACATATTGTTGGAGTCTGCCTATTAAACCAGTTGAATTGACTCGTATTGACTAAAAGTTTAGTTGTCTCGAATCAATTTATTCCTAATCAGGAATCATAACGTCTTATTAGAGACCACTCATGATTAATGAGCTCTAACCCATGACTGAATAAGAATAAACCTAAAGGGTCATACACAAGCAAGTATGTGATATTAAGTTAAATGGAAATCGAATAAGATTCGGTTCGGATATGATCCGGTTCAACCTATGTCTGATTTGGATAAATCAGATGGGTTAGTCCATGAGTTTGACCCATGGATAATATCCACTGGGTCTAACCCAGTTGATGGGCTTAGCCCGCCGGTTGATGAGCTTGGCCCGCAGGGCGAAGTCCATATCTCACTATAAATAGAAGTCTAGGGTTTCTACTACAGTAACACAATTCTCGTTATACGATAACGGATAGAGGTGTGTCGCCTTGGGATTTATCAATTCAGATTTAGATCTATCTCGGATCTGAATTGAGAACCATCAAAGTAAGAAATAGCTAATCCGGATCCAGATCTGTATCTGGTAATTCGGATTACCCCGCTAAAGCCATGAAACTGGTTTTGTGGCGTTCCGGATCCGGACTTATGCCGCGTGGTTTGGAAATCCAGATTGACATTTGTGTGGGTGATTCCAACACATGCCATTTTATTATTGATTAAACTCAGTCATGTGGGACACTTGATACTCCATTTTTTTTTAACGAAGTATTATTTAATAGAAAGGGGGCGCAAAGCGCCTACAAAGACATAATCACTGCACAAGGCGCTAACAAGAATTAACCGAGGGTCGAAAAGACTCAAAAAACTTAGGCACGATACATGAAGTTTTTGTCCTACTCAACTAATAAGAAACAATTCTCAGGAAGCTCTCTGCCGCAATTCCATAAAGCTAGGTTTGTGTTTGAGGCCTCTAGGTCGAGAACCTTTTAGTGTGACATTTTAGGCTTTTATGTGGGTAAGATGTACGAGTGTTTACTATATATATGGTTAAAACCGTTAGTCGAAGTCGGTTATTGAAAAATTTAACCGCGGTTAATCGATAAATTCGATTTGGTTAATGGTCAAATGAATTTACATTTTCGGTTAACCGATTAATGAATAAAAAGAAGAAAAGTAAAAAAATTTAAATGTCACTTCTGCGTCATAACAACTGACAGAATCGTAAATAAAGCTCCTCTTCATTGAATCGATGAACACAAAAATTGTGTTTACAGAGAGAGAAGACGAGATATTTATACCTCAGTTCGATAACAGAACTGAGGAAGAAGAAGGGAAAGGGAAAACAAGATACAGAACAAAACGACACCGTTTTAGGATGGCGCGCTTTGTTTTGAAAACTAACTCATACGACGTCGCCCTTCCTTTGGTCTAAAGCACAGTCGTTTGAACCATCCCTTTCCTTCAGTAAAGGAGATGCAGCCGCCTGAGAGCCTGATCTTTGAGACCCCCCGCAAGTTCAGCCGAGAATAAATCGTGAAGGTTGAGCTTGAGAAGCAGCGGAAGAAACAGAGCTGGAGGGAGTGGTTTGGTGAAGATATCAGCCGGCTGATCTTGAGAACGAACAAAGTAGGGACGAATAGTATGAGCAGCAATCTGTTCACGAACTAGGTGGCAATCAATCTCAATGTGTTTCGTTCGTTCATGAAAGACTGGATTCTGAGCAATTGCCAAAGCAGACTTGCTGTCAGTAGCCACCGGAATTGGAACATTGACTGGAATCTGAACTGTCTTCAAGAGATGCAACAGCCATTGAATTTCACAGGTAACATTTGCCATTGCATGATACTCAGCTTCCGCCGATGGTCTGGAGACTGTAGGTTGCTTTTTGCATTTCCATGAGATTAAGGAAGTACCGAGGAAGACGCAGTATCCAGTGACAGACCTCCTGGTCAATGGACAAGTTGCCCAATCTGAATCACATGCGGCAGATAGAGTAAGAGAGGAATTACATTTATAAAGAAGACCCTTTCCTAGAGCACTTTTGAGATATAGGACTACACAAGTGGCAGCCTGCATATGATGTTCACAGGGTTGAGCTAGAAATTGACTCAACCAGTAAACAGAAAAGGCAATATCTGGCCTTGTAACAGTAAGATAGACTAGACGTCCAACCAAACGACGATAAGAGTCCGGAGCAGACAGAGGAGGACTAGAAGATGTGGTTAAACTGTGATTGGCATCCATAGGAGTGGTCACTGGTTTACAAGCTGTGAGGCCTGTTTCTTCCAAGTTATCCAACACATACTTTCTTTGGCACAAGGAAATACCAGTAGAAGATCTGGCTATTTCAAGACCCAAGAAATACTTAGCACGCCCCAAATCTTTAAGCATGAACTTGGTACTGAGAAACTGTTTGAGATGTGTCATAATCTGAGGAGAATTTCCTGATAAAAGGATATCATCCACATAGACCAAAAGAACTACAAACTGACCTTGAGTGGAAAATGTGAACAAGGCATGATCAGCAGGGCATTGAGAGAAACCAAATTCTATCAAAGCTTGAGATAATTTTTGAAACCACTGTCTAGGAGCCTGTTTGAGGCCATAAAGAGACTTCAGTAGTTTACATACAGGCTTGACATATGTCTTTTTTTATGTAATTTTGTACCCTGGTGGAATAGCCATATACACTTCTTCTTGTAAGTCACCATGTAAAAAGGCATTTGTAATGTCCATTTGAAATAAAAGGCCAGTGGTGTACTGCTGCAACTGATAAGAGTAACCTTACTGTGGACATTTTTGCAACAGGTGCAAAGGTCTCAAAATAGTCAAGGCCAAGAGTTTGTGTAAAACCTTTGGCTACTAACCTTGCCTTGTATCTGTCCACCTGTCCATTTGCCATATACTTCACCTTAAAAATCCACTTACAACCTACAGAGTGCTTGCCTTCAGGAAGTTCAGTAATCACCCAAGTATTGGTATCTTCTAGAGCTTGAATTTCTTTCTCCATGGCTGCAACCCATTGAGGATCTTTTGAGGCTTGTGTATAAGAAGTAGGTTCAGTAATCTTAGCCACAGAAGAAAGAAAAGAATAGTATAAAGGTGTGATATGAGAGTAGGAAATAGAGCTAGACAAAGGATACAAAACCTTGTGAGAAGAGACATTATTGATGTGAGGAAGACCAGCTTTCATGGGTAGTATGTAGTCAGTGAACTTTTGAGGTAAAGAGATACTCCTTTTGGGTCTAGATGGGACCTGAGTAGGTATGGAATTATTTGGAGAGGTAAAGACAGGTTGATCATTTAGATCAGTATGAGAACTAGGAGATATATCAGATGGAATAGTAGAATTAGGAACCAAGTATGGCTCAGACTCAGAGAGTTGTGGTAAATTTGGTGTAGACGAGGTTTGTGGTGAAGGAAAAATTTCTGAAGGAGGGGAAGAGATATAAAGAGATTGTGAAGGTGATTTGGAAGTCTTTGAATTGGAGAAAGATAGAGGGCTGGATTTTTCTGAGTTTAGGTGAACAGTAAAGGAAGGAGGAACTTTACTAGGGGTGATCAAAATCCGGTCCGGACCGGAAAATGACCCGGAACCGGACCGGAATGCACCGAACCGGACCGGACCGAAGGATTCCGGTCCGGTCTTCGGTCCATCTATTTTTGGGATTCCAGTTTCGGTTCCGGTCCGGTCCGGACCGGAATGGACCGGTTTGGTAATTTTTTAATAAAAAAATTATTTTTATTAAAATACTGAAATATATCTTATTTAATACATAAATAAAATTATTTTTAATTCACATTTTTATTAAAATTTAATTAATTTTTATGATTCCGGTCCAAACCGGTCCGGTCCGGTCCAGACCGATTTAAATCCGGTCCGGTCTTCGGTCCTTACCTTTTCTCGATTCCGGTTCCGGTCCAAACCGGTTCCGATCCGGTCCTGTCCGGTTTTGGACCGGTGATCACCCCTAAACTTTACTGTTCATAGGTAATAAGGAAGTTCTGTGAACTGGTTTTGTTGGTAAAAAACAGGCAGGAGAAAAATCCAAATTAGTACAAAAATGAGGAGTATTTTGATCATCAGAAACACAGTGAGGAGAGGACCCTTGAAGCATATTTGTCTTATCAATGGATATGCTTTGAAAAGGAAAAACAGTTTCAGCAAAAACAACATCTCTGCTGACAAAAACAGTATGAGTTTCAAGATTATAGAGTTTATACCCTTTTTTACCAAAAGGATATCCTATAAAAACACATTTGATTGCTCTAGTGCTGAATTTATCCCTTTTTGATTTCAAGGTGGTTGCATAACACGGACACCCAAGGGTTCTAAGGTGAGAATAAGCTGGAACAAAACCAAACAATATTTCTATAGGGCTTTTAAACTTCAGTGATTTAGTTGGAACTCTATTGATTATGTAGGCAGCAGTTAAAACACAGTCTCCCCAAAACTTTATAGGTAAATGAGCTTGAAATCTGAGGGCTCTAGCTACAGCAAGTAAATGTTGATGTTTCCTCTCTACTTGGCCATTTTGTTGAGGTGTTTCTACACAGCTACTCTGATGCAAAGTCCCTTGTGAAGACAGAAAAGTTTGAAAAGAAAAATTGGTAAATTCAGTCCCATTATCTGTTCTGAGTACTTTGATATTTGAAGAGAATTGTGTCTTAACATAAGCATGAAATTTAGAGAAAACAACAAAGGTATCAGATTTATTCTTTAACAGATATACCCATGTGCATTTACTGTAATCATCTAGTAAAGTGAGAAAGTAGTTATATCCATTGTAGGTAGTATGCTTATAGGGTCCCCATATATCACAATGTACTATGTCAAAACAATTCTCAGACTTTGTAAGACTAATAGGGAATGGCAACCTTTTCTGTTTTGCCATTTGACATATCTCACATACTGGTTCATTGGTAGATGATGAAAGTTGGAGAGTAGGTATATGATGCAACACTTGGAGAGGAGTATGACCAAACCTCAAATGCCATAAAAGAGATTGAGTTTTTGTATGTGTTGTGGAGGCAGAAGATGATGCAATAAAAGGAGTAGATGAAGCCACTGACTGATACAACCCTTGAGCTTGTTTACCAATCAAGAATGTCTTCTTCAGCACATGGTCCTGTAGGGAACAAGTATCAGTAGTGAACACAATAGTGTTAGATGTATTGTGGAGAAGTGAAGATATGGATAGTAAGTTGAAGGTAAAATGAGGAGCAAAGAGAACATTGGTTAGGAATATATGTGGAGTAAGTTGGATAGAACCAGTGTGAGTAATGGGAGTTGTCTTCCCATTTGGCAGTTTGATGTTAGATGAAATTTCTGTGGGCTCAAGAAGTAGATGAAAAGAGGAAGTGATATGATGAGTTGCCCCTGAATCAATAATCCAAGAACTATCAAACCTGCAACTGAATGACACTGAACTATACCTGAGATAGCAGTATTGACAAGCACTTCTGAATTGGTTGTGTTGTTCTTTGTGTCCATCATTTTGAATAAATCTTGCATTTGTTCTTGAGTGAATTGGAACACTTTAGTGTTATGTGTTTCTGAGGTTGAAGTTTCAGCAATTGATTCAGCAGTATTATATGTTGCATTAACATGAGCTTGAGCAAACTTCTTCTTATTTGCCAGTTGTTGAGGTGTAGGAGTTCTGTAAAACTTATGCCCTTCTGGATACCCAATCAATTTGTAGCACTGAAATTTTGAATGTCCTACTTTCTTACAGTAAGCACACTCCACAGTTCCACTTTTCTGCACATCTCCAGTGAACTTGGGCTGTTTAGAACTGTGGGTAGAAGTATATGCTGGTTTGGAATATAGTGCTGTTGCCTCTGTGCTAATTTGTGCAGATAAATTTCTTTGGCTTTCCTCATGAACCACAAGTGCATATACTTTTTCTAGATTGGGTAAAGGTTACATCATAAGAATGTTACTCCTAATTGGTAGGTACTGAGGATGCAGTCCCATAAGGGAGAGCATAACACAATCTTCTTCTTCTTCATTTAGATCATCAACATGTTTTCTACATTTTGATCCACAATCACATTTGCTTGAACTGGACATGTTCTTAAGTGCATCTCTTATCTCTTTTTGCTTGACAAAGTATTCAGACACATTCATAGCTCCTTGCTTTGTATAATACAAGTCATTTTTAAGCTGAAACTTCCTTGTAGCATTCTTTTCAGTAAACCTTGCAACCAATGTCTCCCAGAGTTTCTTTGACTCACTAATATACAGAACTGTCTTTGAAATCTCCTCTATAGTGAATTTTGAATCCAAGCTGTCACTGTCTCTTTGCAGCAATTTTAATCATACCACAGTATAGATTCAACATCAGGAGTTTCTATGGTTCCAAGAATAAAACCAAGCTTATTACGGGTAGACAAGGCTACTGTAATACCTCTCTTCCAGTGATAGAAGTTTTTAATACCAGTAAGTGTAGTGGATGTAATCTTTGGTCCAGAGTGTTCACAAGCCTTTATGAAGAAAGGATGTCGACTATGAATCTCAGGACTAAGCCAATTCTTTTCAGAAACCCTACCAGTCGGAACTGTTTCAACAGGTTCCTCATCTTGTGCATTTCCAAGCAGATCAGACATAGTTGATTAACAAGTACTACCGATTTTCAATCAACAGACAAATCGCAACAGATTTCTAGTTACCGAAGCAACAATCAACTTTCAAGAACCACTGGATTTTCGCAAGATTTATTCAAGAACAACAGACTGAGTTTCAATCAATTCACCAAGAAACCAGCCAGAAAATTGAAGAGAAGAGCTACGATTTACCGATTGAGCTGCTGTGATACCATGACAGAATCGTAAATAAAGCTCCTCTTCATTGAATCGATGAACACAAAAATTGTGTTTACAGAGAGAGAAGACGAGATATTTATACCTCAGTTCGATAACAGAACTGAGGAAGAATAAGGGAAAGGGAAAACAAGATACAAAACAAAACGACACCGTTTTAGGATGGCGCGCTTTGTTTTGAAAACTTACTCATACGACGTGGCCCTACCATCCCTTTCCTTCAGTAAAGTAGATGCAGCCGCCTGAGAGCTTGATCTTTGAGAACAACTAAGTTACCTTATATCAGATACGCTCAATAAGGGCAGCAACCACACCTGTTTCTCCATGGCACTATGCATTATGTCTCGGAATCAGATTACAGATCGGCCGAAGTAACAATGCCATCTCTACGTTATTTTCATTGGTATGATCTTGCAACACTTTCAGACAAGCTCGGGCTCTCGACTATTTTGCTCCAAGTAATTAATGGTGAAGATTAGAGGAACATAGCTAAACCATAGAGTTTCCATCTATGAAGATTGATGTAGTCAGCTGGTGTATGTGGTGAGCTTTTTCATGTCTTTTTACTCTCTCAGTTATTAAACCTTGTCTGTGTTTCTATATGCTTTTCAATTTGATTCTTAATACATGAATTATGAATTTAAAGTAACCTGCAAATAGTTGAAAATGAACAGAATTGAACAAAAATGGGCATGTAACTCAATTTGCAGAGCATGTTCATATGCAAGGATTAAAAAAAAAGAATGCCGTCTGTTAATATTTGTGCTAGATTTTTTTGAAGCATCATCAATAATATAACTTGAAAAAGCATACTCCAGACACTCGACCCCCCATGCATACTTTATAAAAGCAACTCACACACTTATTCCTACATGATGACTGGTAGATGTACAGCATTATACTTTTCTGCCATGAATTTATCAGTGTGTGAATATATGACATTCACCATCCAGTGGGTGCCAATATTTCTTGTTGTCAATAATTTATAGGCTTTTGGTAGGCTCCATGAAGCAGCTTTATTTCAATTTCATCACAGTGTGCTTCGACAGATATTGCCAGGAAGGAGACTATATTGGCCATATTATGCAATCTGCAATAATGCAATCTCTTTCCAGGGAAGCCCAGAGAAGTAAGCTTTGGTGAGAAGAAGAAAATGGATGGGGCTGCGTTAACCTTGGTAATAAACAAGCTGAGCGATTTGTTGGAGAATAAGATAGGGTTGATAGCTGGTGCTGAGGATGTAATCGGATCCCTGCGCGATGAGCTCAGCTTGCTTACTATCTTTCTCAAAGGTATTTATGATCAGAGTGATGGGAGTACGGATTTGGTGAAGGAATTGATGCATCAGCTGCGACGAGTGTCTTGGAAGGCAGAGGATGTGGTCGACCAGTATCTCCTGGATGTCGCCCGACACGAAAGAAAGAAATTTGTGAAGAAGGTCTTCACTGGATGTGCTATGCTTTCAAAGAAAGGCAAGCTCGCTGCTCAGGCTAAAGATATCAAGCTGGTTATTGATGGTATCCTAAAAAACAAAGAAAAGTATGAGATCCGGCTGGACTATGGAGCTCCTTCAGATAGGGCTGCTCAACAAAATGGTGAGAGTGAGTTAGATCGGAGGAGGAGGAATGTTGAGGAGGAAGACGTGGTTGGCTTTGACAAGCAAACTTGTGACGTGATGGAGATGCTCATGCCAGAAGGTGGTGGATTGGAGGACGAGGGGCTTCGTGTGGTTTCGATTATTGGGATGGGAGGACTCGGTAAATCAACACTTGCAAGGAAAATTTTCAATTGCGAGGAGATCAAATTTCACTTTGAGGCTCGAGTGTGGGTAGTTGTATCAGAACGTGTTGATGCTAAGCATGTTTTGAAAAACATTCTTCAATATTTGAAAGTGAATATTGAAAAGGAAGATGATGAGTATCTAAAGGGGAGGCTGAAGGAGCATCTTGATGGAAGTAAATACTTGATTGTTTTGGATGATTTGTGGACTCCGAAGCAATGGGAAGAACTCAAATCATATCTTCCGACGGATCAAAAGAGAGGAAGTCGAATACTCTTGACCAGCAGAATTGAAAATGTAGCAAACGTTGCAAGTACGGACTCCACTACATATCACCTCGATCCATTGGGAGATGATGATGCTTGGAGACTGTTCTGTAAAAAGGCCTTAAAAGGCGAAGCATGTCCCCCAAATCTAGTAGATGTAGGAAAAGGTATTGCTTCAAAATGCAAGGGTTTACCCCTCGCCATTGTTGTTTTGGGTGGTTCATTATCTGCAGCAGAGGCAAAACCCTCGTTCGGATATTGGTCCAAGATACTAGGTGACACGAGCTGGCACCCCGACGCAGATAATGATTGCTCTAAAATTCTGTCATTGAGCTATCGAAACTTGCCGTCCCATCTAAGAACGTGTTTTCTATATGTGGGTGTTTTTCCGGAAGACTTCGAGATCCAAGCAAAGGAACTTTGTTTACTGTGGGTGGCAGAGGGATTTGTCAAGGGACAAAGCAGAGAGCTGGAGGAAGATCTAGCAGAACAATATTTGATCAACTTGGCTGATCGAAATCTGATTATGAACTCCAAGAGAAGGTCTAACGGAAGCATAAAATCCTGCCGCATCCATGATTTATTGCGTGACCTTTGCATCAAAGAAGCTGAAAAATGTGATTTGTATAAGCTTGACGCAATTGGGGCTTATCAAAATGTTAATGAAGGGATCCGAAGACTGGCAATGCACAAGCACGACTACTCAACTCTATTACTACCTCCACTATACAGGGGGCTTAGAACTTTATTGGACTTTGCCAACAATGATTCCTCAAATTTGAGATCGATATGTGAGGACCTTTCAGTTATGAGGGTCTTGCATCTTCATGTTGAGGAGGAGGGTTACAAGCCTATCAGGACAGAAAATATGATCCTACTGAGATACTTGAAGGTTGATCAGAGTGGTCTGGTAGACTTGTCTTGGGTAATCATGATACCATACATCAGTGAGATATCGAATCTTCAGGTTCTTATCCTTAACAGCAAAGACAGCGAACATACGACGGACTTGCCTAAAGGGATTTTGAAATTGAAATTTTTGAGACACATATATGTGAGAAAGAAGGCCACTATGCCTGGTGCTCAGTCCTCGCATGATTCTTTGCCTTACCTGCAAACCCTTTCTTGTATCATATACGAGGAGCATACATCAAAAATGCTCTGCCCAGCCAGATTCCCTAACCTCAGAAAGTTGTCAGTGCATGTCGACCATCAGAATCCGTTGGGGGCAGAAACTCTACAATCACTATGCAAACTACTCCACTTTGTGAGTCTGAAGATTAGCTATGATACTTACCGATGGGAATCCTCAGGACCCCTCTATGTTGATTCATTCCCATCAACACTCACCAAGATCCATTTGGACAATACAGCTTTGACATCCAACAGTTGGAGATTACTGGGCGAGCTTAAGAACCTGCAAGTCCTCAAACTACGTACTAGAAAAACTGATACCAGTTGCGAAGAAGAAATGTTTGTGAAGCAGCCATTGGTATTCAAAGCAGAAGCCTTCCCTCAACTCCTCCATCTTAAGTTACGTACACACCACCCAGCTCTAATACTGGAAAATGGAGCTCTGAGAACTCTCCAGTATTTGATCATCCGGAATTGGCTATTAGCAGATCTTCCGTACAAGCTTTGGCTCTCCACTACTTTGAGACAAGTAAAGATAATTGAGCCGTCATCTTCCCTGTCGTCGTATATTCAAAGTTTAGACGATTCGAAGCATAGCAAGGTAACACTGAGAGATGGAGCTTTGCGGAGTCTCCAGTATTTGATCATCCGTCCTTCCCAATTGTCAACACTTTCTGGGCAACTTGGGCTCTCAACCAGTTTGAGACAAGTTCAAGTTATCTACACGTCTGTGCGCATGCTTGATTATTTCAGAAGTTTAGGTAATTCTTGGTCGTAGCAAGGTCACAACCATTTCTAGTAATCGTCATAATTAATTGTACAAATTACAGTTGAGGAACCAAGTATATATATTCTGAGTTTGTATTGGAGTATGCTTATTTTCAAGAACAATTATCCAAGCTTAC
>NQLW01000442.1:314520-362825 GCA_002312845.1 Kalanchoe fedtschenkoi | reverse complement strand
CTGAAAAATGGAGCTTTGCGGAGTCTCCAGTATTTGATCATCGGTCAACGGAGTCCCCAGTTGTCAGCGCTTCCTGAACGACTTTGGCTTTCAACTACCTTGAGACAAGTTAAGGTAATCTACACGTCCAAAGGCCTGCTTGATTATATCCGAAGTTTAGACAATTCTAAGCGCAGCAAGGTCACTGCCATTTATAGAAATCGTTATTATTAACCAATTGAGGAACCAAGTTTTGAATGGAAAAAATTCACTTGAAAAATTGAAAAAAAACGTCAATTTTCTTTCTTCAGAATAACGGAAGAGCAGCTCCAGCTAGCTCTCGTGAGAAGTCCATGTTTGGAAAATGTATACTCAGCTTTAGCTTTATAGATGAGAAAATTGAATGCTAACTCATTTGGACACACTCCACTATTGGATATATTTCATTACTAAAAACTGTTAACATGTTAAACCAGATGTTCATAATTGAATCTCGCCTAAAACCCACCTGACTTCTCAACCGGACCTGCATCCAGTCATCCACATCCATATTTGAATCTCGCGGAGACCCACCTAATTTGGGATTCACAAAATCATATCGTTTTGTTTGTTTGTTGGTTATTCAATTGAAATTATATATCAAAACAACGTCGTTTTAAATTGAATAATCAACAAATAAACAAAACGACGTTATTTTGGACGATACAAATCCAATATTTTCTATGTAATATTACTATTAAATCGTGCGCTAGCTTTATTCAAATTTAATAAATTCAGGTTCCACCCAAAGGAAACTAATTGGCCTGGCTCAACAAAACGTCCAAACAAAACTTGGCCTTAAAGCCCAAAATGCCTACCGAAGGCCCAATCGGCAGCCCATTGTTGAGCTTTGAGATGGCACGATCTTCTCTCCTCACTCCTTCCAAACCAGTCGCTCTCGATCATCATTCACTCCGGTACCGGATAGGCGTCGGAGGATCGTCCTGTAGATGTTTCCGAACGCGCTCGATTTGAGTCCGATCGAAACGGTTTGCACTCGCTTGTTTTTTTCAATTTCTGCTGTCGCGATCGTGTTGCTCCGCGCTAGGGTTTCGGACTTTCAATTCGCTAAGCTACATCATATATGGAAATAACCAAGAATTAGCTTATGAAGAAGATCGTCTGCAACTTGTACTAGTGCGGCTATCAGGAAGTGGGGCCATCTGTGAGACTGAACTATGAGTGCAGGATTATTTTTATGTGGAACTGTGGATAGTTGCGAGTCATAGAGGGTGCAAATGCATAAGCATGCAGAAAAGGGGCTATGTTACTACCTAAAAACAATACAGAGAGATGAGCGAAGTTGGTGGAGAAGGAAAATGGATGGAGCTGTTTAAGCTTTGGTGATTGAAAAGTTGAGTGATATATTATTGGAGATGGAGGTGAGCTTGATAGCCGGTGGTGCCGAGTATGAAATCAGATGCCTGCGCGATGAGCTGAGCTGCCGACCAGGTACCCCAAGTCTAAGAGAAATATAATATTACCTATGTTGTTTGCCTAGGATTGATGAACTATACAGAGAGAGTTGTTAGTCTTCCTGGACAATTTTTTGAAGCATCAATAATTGTGCTGGAAAAATAAACTGCCAGATCCCCACCTGGTACCCCCATGCCTTCTGGTGGACTTCATGCATCTTCATTTCAAATTCATTACTGGGCATGGACAGCGTGTCGCGAGAAATTAGATTAAATTGTGCTAATAGAAAAAAAAAAAAGGTCTTTTCTCTTTTTCGGTATGTGCGGGAGACGTTTTATCAATCAATTCCTATAAATACATTATAAAAAATAATACTATATTTTTTTAATCGTGATTCTGAACAAGCTAGATGAATGAAAATATGTATTTGAAAATGGACGTGACTCTTACCGAGCTGAAGGTGTTACAGGCCTGGTAGCCAACTTTGTAGATGGGCTCACTTTTATTATTTGGGCTTTTGTTTTGCATGAGGCCCAAAATACGAGTCCGACCATTGACTAACGTGTCGTAGAGATGATCTCTTCTCGAGTCGCATATGAAATACTATCATGGTATTGAAGACCTCCTCCTTCTGTTCCTGATCAGGGGAGAGTACAAGAGACAGCCGCCAACATGTAAAGTCAGACTTCAAAAGTCAACTAATCAAAATCGTGAGCAGAAACAGTCTTAAAAACATAAAAATCATAGGCATGTACAGTTGTAAAACCATTAAAAAAATACGCAGATTATGTTAATTATACTAATTAATTTGTACTATATTTGAAGTCCCATAAGGAGGAGAAAAAAAACATATTAATATATAGAACTGGACTTCGTATGATTCCAATTAAAATACCCCCACTTCATGACAACAGTTAGCTCAAAAATCTCTAAAATTATGTATTTTTGTATTAAAATCAAATATGTCAACTATGATTTTCCCAAATAAATTCGTAATTAAATTAGCAATCATGTGTTGTGGTTTGGTAATGTGTGGCAACTTGTAATATAGCAGGATACTTGTAAAAACAAAACTTCATTTAACAGGTCGGCCGTGGGCTGGCAGTGACGCTCCTAAGAGAAATTGTCAGCCGAGAACCAATGCTGTGAATCTTCACATTCGCCCACCGCGCAAATGGAGACTGTATATAATAAAGCAGAAGAAAGGCTATGTTACTACCCATGATCGGTATAAGTACAGACATAATTAAGCTTCGAAGCTGTATTATATATGTAAGCTTTGTGGTTGAGAAGTTGAATGATGTATTGGAGGAGGTGAGATTTGATAGCTGGTGTTGAGGTTGTGAGATGAGATCCCTACGCAACGAGCTAATCTGCCTATCAAGTTCTCCACTCTCATTCTACAAGGAGCACTGAATTCTCTCCAAATATCTCTCTCTGGTAATACACGATTAGAGTTGTGCAAGTTTGTGACCTGCGTATTTGCAAAACATGCATGTTGTTAGCCTAGTGTAGATTATTAAACAAGATATGATGCTTCCATAAAGCTTCAAAGCAAGTTTGGAAGTCACTTGTCTTATCTCTTCTCATTGGAAGCTTTTGAGCTGTTTTTAAGTATTGCCATTGATAAGTTGGATAGTATACTGATATTGGAGAAGGAGGCGAGCTTGCGACCAGGTCCTCCACACTCTAATTCTACAAGGAGCACTGAATTCTCTCCATTATCTATCTGGTAATCCTCAAATTGAGCAATCCAAGTTTGTTACATACTTATTTGCAATACATGTGTGTTGGTAGCCTAGGATGCTTCCATAGAGCTTTAAAACAAGTTTGGAGGTCACTTTTTGTAGAGCCATTACCAACGGGAATCGTTATGTGGCACTTTAATGATAAGTAGCGATTGAATATTATTTTTTGATTTTTTTTTTATTTTTCAGCGAGCCACGATCGGTCAAAATGACACACAACGATCTTTTATTGGTGTGTCCATATATAATTCACGTGATGAACTGTGTCTATCCAAAAATGACTCATTTTTATATCTATTCAATGTAATCTTATTTTTCACAAACTAATTTTATGTTTGAAAAATCTTAAAAATTTGCTTAAATATCATTGTTGGATATTTGTATATAAAAATATAATATTTATATCTCATTTTTGCTAATAACAACTAATTATTTACAAATTTTTAATAATTCTAAAATTCACATTTCTCGTCATTTAGACCATATCCATGCAACATAGAAATTATTAGAGGCTAGGTGATATTATTCAAAATGCAATCATATATATAATCATTTTTCAGGGAAGCACAGAAGTAAGCTTTTCTGAGGAGCAAAAAATGGATGGGGCTGGGTTAACCTTTGTGTTAAACAAGCTAAGTGATTTGTTGGAGAGGCAGGTGGGGTTGATAGCTGGCGCTGAGGATATAATCAGTTCCCTGCGCGATGATCTCAGCTTGCTTACCATCTTTCTTGAAGGCATTAATGATCAGAGAGATGGAGCTACCGCCTTGATGCAGGAATTGATGCATCAGCTGCGAAGAGTGTCTTGGAAAGCAGAGGATGTGGTCGACCAGTATATGTTGGATGTCGCCCGACATGAAAGTATGACATTTTTAAAGGATGTCTTCACCGGAAACCACAAAGGTCAGCTTGCTGACCAGGCTCAAACCATCAAGCAGACTGTTGAAGGTATCATGAAAAACAAAGAAATGTATGGGATCCAGAAGGACGATGGAGCTCCTTCAAATAGGTTTGCTCAACAAAATGGTGAGATTGCGTTAGACCTGAGGAGGAGGTTAGATAGGTGGAGGAGGAACGTTGAGGAAGAAGAAGTGGTTGGTTTTGACCAACAATTTGGCGAGGTGATAAGGATGCTTAGGCCGGAAGGTTGTGTAGAGGCCGATCAGCTTCTTGTGGTATCGATTATTGGAATGGGAGGACTTGGTAAGACGACACTTGCTAGAAAAATTTTCAAAAGTGAAAAGATCCACTTCGATACTAGAGTATGGGTAGTCGTATCAGAACATGCTGACGGCAAACAAGTTTTGAAAAACATTCTTCAATGTTTAAAGGTGAGTGTAAAGAAAGATGATGATGGCTATTTAAAGGAGAGACTGAAGCATGGACTTGATGGAAAGAGATACCTGATTGTTTTGGATGATTTGTGGACTCCTGAGCAATGGGAAGAACTCAAAACATATTTTCCATCAGATCAAAAGAGAGGAAGTCGAATACTCTTGACAAGCAGAATAAAAAATGTAGCTTATACTGCAAGTGCATACTCCACTACATATCACCTCAATCCATTGGGAGATGATGATAGCTTGATTCTTTTCCGTAAAAAAGCCTTAAAAGGTAAAGAATTTCCTTCACATCTGGAATCTAAGGGGAAAGAGATTGTGTCAAAATGCAAAGGTTTACCTCTGGCCATTGTTGTTTTGAGTGGTTTATTATCTGCTGCAGAAGAAAATCCCTCATTTAGGCGTTGGTCCGACATATTGAATGACAAGATTTGGCTCTCTGACGCAGACAATGATTGCTCCAAAATTCTGTCATTGAGCTATCGAAACTTGCCACCCCATCTGAGGACGTGTTTTCTTTATGTGGGTATTTTTCCAGAAGACTTCGATATTAAAGTAAAGGATCTTTGTTTATTGTGGGTGTCAGAGGGATTTGTCAAGCGACGAGGCAAAGAGTTGGAGGAAGATTTAGCAGAAGAATATTTGATGAATTTGGCTGATCGAAATTTGATTATGATCTCCAAGAGAAAGTCTGATGGAAGCATAAAATCCTGCCGCATCCATGATTTGTTGCGTGATCTGTGCATCAAAGAAGCTGAAAGATGTCATCTGTATAAGGTTAATGCAGATGGGGCATCTCAAAATGCTGAAGAAGGGATCCGAAGACTCACAAATCACAAGTCTTATTCCATAACACCGTTACCATCTGCACTGTACAAGGGGCTTAGAACTTTACTCGACTTCTCCACCGACAATTCCTCTAATTTGAGATCAGCGTATGAGCACCTTTCAGTTATCAGGGTCTTCCATCTTCATCTTGAAGAGGACCGCCGTAAAGCACCTATCAGAACAAAAAATCTGATTCTACTGAGATACTTGAAGGTTCATCTGATTGGTCGGATGAATTTGTCCGAATCATTCATATTGACACGTACAAGTAAGACGTCAAATCTTCAGGTTCTCAACCTTGAGAACCGCCATCAGACGACCAACTTGCCTAAAGGGATTTGGAAATTGAAGTTTTTGAGACACATATATGTGAGAAAGATGGCCACTATGCCTGGTGCTCAGTCCTCGCATGATTCTTTGCCTTACCTGCAAACCCTTTCTTGTATCATATACGAGGAGCATACATCAGAAATGCTCTGCCCAGCCAGATTCCCTAACCTCAGAAAGTTATACGTGAATGTCTCCCCTAACAATCCATTGGGGGAAGAAAGTCTACGCTCACTTCCCGAACTACGCCACCTTTTGGCTCTGAAGATCAGGTTCGAGCACGTATCTCTACTTGTAGCTGAACCGTTATATTCATTATCTCTCAACACTGTTGCATTGCCATCAATCACCAAGATACATTTGAACAATACAAATTTGACGTCTGAACATTGGAAGCTGCTGGGAAAGCTTAAGAACCTGCAAGTCTTAAAACTCAGTACCGGCAGGGGAACTGATACAGCCAGCTGTAAAAAGGAAAGGTTTCTGAATAAGCCATTGGTATTTAAAGCAGAAGCCTTCCCTCAACTGCTTCACCTCAAGTTAAGGATTCACCACCCAGCTCTAATCCTGCAAAATGGAGCTCTGAAAGCTCTCCATCATTTGATCATCCATTCATGGGATTCCAAACTGTTAGCACTTCCAGAACAACTTTGGCTCTCATCTACTTTGAGACAAGTTAAGGTAATCAACCCGTCCCAGATTCTGCTTCATTTTATCCAACATTTAGACGCTTCTAAACGTAGCAAGGTGACAGTTTGTCATAGACCTCGGTACAGTTAACACATCTACTTTGGCTCTCATCTGATTCTACGCAAAGATTGTTTGTTTATGAAACCATGCAGAACTTAATTATATTTTATTTTCTGTTTTCGAAATATTCTACATATCAGTAGGGATTATTCAAATTGGTCTTAATTTTTTTTACGGTGGTCTTGATTCAAAGTATCTTTATGACTACATTTAAATGTCTTTATGATGATGATGGAAGATTAGTTGACAATTATGTATAAATTGAGAGAGCCGCTCACTAAACGGTATGCTCAATCCATAGATGATATCTGTGCCTTACCTGAGGTCACTTCCACGAGTTATATTCAAGGAATGAGCATAAAAAGAGTTCAGCAGCGGATTCTTGTTTGTGTATGTGGGCCATGACAATTGTCACGGGTCTTTTTCACGGAAGATCTTATTTGTGCGGCAGCGAGTGTTTTGCTTACGGTGTGTTTGGTTTGAGAAAAGTAAGAGAGAAAAAATTAGAGGGAAAGAAAAATTAGAGGGAAAATGAATTTCTTACAAAATTTATTTTATTTTATTCTTGTTTAGTTTGAGATGGAAAAATTTCTAGAAAGTACTAAAACACTCTTTAATTTAAACAAATTTTTCATCTAACTTTCTATTTAGTTTTCCATCCCCAATTTTCTTTAAACCAAACAAAGAATTCCTTCAAATTTTCCTTTCCATCAAATTTTCCCTAAACCAAACCAAACACAGCCTTAGTGTTCTTGAATTTCATCCAAAAGTAAAATAAGTCGCACAACGAAATGTGTTCAAATGTTTTTGGACAAGGAAATTTGAAAAGAAAAGATAGGGGAAATTTTGCTCTACTCTTTTTTATTCCACTTCCAAATGTGTACAGAATTCAAGATTAGGCTTATTTGCCCATACAATGCCTCTATTTATACACGAGAAATCCCTACGGAATGCACCATTTTCCAAGGGATGCAACTTTTACCGAATATACACCACTCGTGATCCTTCACCAAGTGCATGCCTTCTTCCAATTTAGACTATAAAAGCTCATTTTCCCCACTGCAAGAACACTGCTAAAATATTTTCCCAACTCTTGATCCTTGCAACCCCTCAAACATCCTTGATCCAACCTGATTCGACGTTCAGAATTCCGTTGACGCTCTTCCGAATGATTCAGCCTGATCCAGAGCTGATCTTGCCAAATTTGGAGTGATCCTGATCCATGTTTTGGTTTTGCTGAGCAGCCAAGGCCTCGATGCCTTGTTCCCTCGCCTCGATGCTCCACGCCCCCCCGAGTTATCCGGGTTCCTCGCCTGGCCCTGTCTAGGCGCCGAGTCTCGGAGCCATTGAGTCCCTCACATGGGTCTCTTAGATTTAGGCTTGCTTCTGCCGAGCGAGCGAGATCCCACCTCTGGATCCGACCTTTTTCCTTTGTGGCCAAGGTCCTTGCGAGCCAGTTTATTCGGATCAGATACAAACTGATGTGAATTTCTCCAACTTAACCTTTGATCAAGTAAATCTATCAAATTAGATCTAATCAAACTTTAAGACCGTGACATTTGGCGGAAAGAAAAATTTGATCGAAAATTAGTAAAATTCATTGTTTGGTTTAGATGGAAAATATGAGGGGAAGAAAATTAGATGGAAAATTGGATGGATAATGTGATTCTTACAATGTATTTTAAACAAATAACCAATTTTGAACAAATTCAATGTATGAAGTGATGGAAGGTTAATATTTTCTACATATTTTCTATAAAACTTTTCATGATTATGGAAAATGAAATGGATTCCTAACAATTTTCCTTGGCATTTTCTTTATTAGACCAAACAAATGAAAATTAGATGGAATCCTTCAAGGATTCCATTTCCTTTCAATTTTCACTCAAACTTTCTTTTCCACCAAATTTTTCTTAAACCAAACATAGCCTTAGGGTGTGTTTGGTTTAAGTTTCATAGAAAGGAAAATTAGATGGAAAATATAATGGAAACCAAATCCTTCATGAAATCCATTTCATTTTCCACTTGTTTGTTTAACATGAAAAATTTAAAGGAAAATGTCATTTCCTATTGTTATTAATCAAAATTTTCCATGAAATTTTTCATCAAACTTTTTTTCATGAAATTTTCCATATAAACCAAGGCTTTGTTTGGTTTTGAAAAAGTTTCATGGAAATGAAAATTAGGTGAAAAATTAGATAAATTCTTTGTTTGGTTTAGGAAAAATTTGATGGAAAGAAAAATTTGATGGAAAATAGAATGGAATCCAAATCCTTAATGAAATCCATTTCATTTTCCACTTGTTTGTTTATCATGGAAAGTTTAAAGAAAAATGTCATTTTCCTATTGTTATTAATTAAAATTTTCCATACAATTTTTCATCAAACTTTTTTTCCATGAAATTTTTCATCTAAACCAAACAACGAATTTCTCCAACTTTCCATCTAATTTTCATTTCCATGAAACTTTCCCTAAACCAAACAAAAGCCTTAAGTCTTTTAAAGAAAGAGAAGCGCTAAGATAATTTTCTATCTCTTCATCAATTTCTAAGTTACTTTCGAAGTTCCGTCAGCCTATCGACTTATCTGTGAGCTTTTTTACATGGTACCAGAGTTACGGACGATAGACCCGTATTTATGGTAACATCTTTTAATTTTAACAACTTTGATTCAGCTACTTTTTTCTTTCTCGGTCAAGAATTATTAACCTGATTCCTACCGAAAGTTCATTGGAAACTGTAAATTCGCCCTCTAACATCATTGCTGATGATCTATATTACATAAGTCCTAACGAAACCACAAATTTTTATGCTTATTATATTGAACATCAATGCCCAAGTCTTTGGGCTAGATCAAGTCCAAAAGAAGTGACTAAATAAAGTCCAAAAGAAGTCCAAGAAGCATGACCCAAAATAAGGAGAAGTGGAGAAGTGTATGGAGAAATCTAGAAATTTATGGAGAGTCCTACACTAGGAATATACTAGAAAATATAATAGGAAAAATCTAGAGTCTTAAATTGTAGCCGTCGGATGAAATTCATCCTAGCCATCCATTTCCCTTTGTAACAAAGTATAAATACCCCCTCATGTAGTCATTTGTAATCATCCAAGAAATAAAGAGTGAGATTCCTAGCAAGGTGTGAGTTTCCTACAAAGTTTCTCTCCACTTTCATTCATCTATTCCCAACATATTACGGATGTGTTAGTCAGAACCAAATATTTCTCCTCTTGAATGAAATTTATGGAACCTCCCTTAGCAGGTGGTTCAAGCGTGACTTTGTGCGCGGTGAAACTACATAAGTAGTTGGCTGCGACGTCGGTGCGGTCAGTGAAATGGCAGAAGTATAAAGACATGACTTGTATTATTTTTAAGACAGAAAAGAGATTTTGGGAGGAATACTACATGCTAATAATGCGGCTACTACGTGTAAGACGTTAAATAAAAGGCACATTGCTTCGAATAAGGCGCAAACCTTCCCGTTAAGAAATGGGATTTACACATTTAACCAAGGAGAGATGTGTGTCTGTTGAGCATATTAAGTGGTATCATCCCACATCGTCCAGTGGAAGCTCTAAATTGATCCTAATATATAGTCAATTGGTTTTGAGTGTGAATTCGATAATTCTACATGGTATCAGAGCGGGTTTTTTTGTAGTGTGGATCCGACAATTCTACAGTATGTCTTACTTTTTTAGAAAAAATTCATCAATTTGTGGGATGAACTGGATGCACTGCTTCTAGCTGAATATGTTGACCACCAGATGAGTAGCAAAGCTAAAGAGGGGGACCGTTTTATGTCCTTTTTGACGAGCCTCATGCAGCGAGAGACACAGTCAAATGTGAACAAACATTCTTGCTATGAGGGAATTTCTGAATTTGATGACTCATATAATATGGTGGTTTAAGATGAATTGTAAAAAGAGTTAACCAATAGCACCATTGAGGCAGCATGCATGGGAAAAGTTATGGAAACTCATGAGGCAGACCAATGGCTCAAAACGCTTTCACGACGTAGACTAATAGCTCATAACGCTTTCACGAATATTTCAAAGATAGGAGAAGCAATGCAGGTCTTCATATCCACAAGTTAATCGATTCACTTCAGAGTAGATAACTCAGATGCTTGCGCATATAACTCAGCTTAAGACCACTAATGATCAACATAGTCTAATCACAGGTATCGCTATTGATCATAATATTTGGATATTAGATAGTGGCATCACTAACCATTTTGAACAACCTCTTATCTTATCATTCTTGGGAGAAGTAGGATTTTTATTTTTTTTAAATTAACTCATTTTCATCATTTATTATCAAATATGCATACCATTTTCGTTTTACTTTAGCTTTACCGTTTCGGCCACCAATAACAAAATCGAAGTTTTTATGCCACATGTGTCACCGATAACAAATTTGCATGCACTTAAACCTTTTCTTTTCGTTTTAATTTAACTTTACCCTTTATGCCACATGTGTTTTTTGTGAAGTCAGCAGCCCGATCTGTCATCTTTGCCCTTTAACATTAATGAAGATTGAAACATCTTCACCTTTGTTATTGGTAAAGATTCTTTAAACAAAATTTGGAGTTACGAGTAACGAAATTCTAACAAACTTCACCTTTCATATTAACAAAATTCGGCCCGATTTTATAAAAAACGGGTTTCAAAAGCCGGTTATGGAATCTGTTAGATGGTTACATGACTGGGTTTGAAATCTGGTTAAATGAAACCAAACAAGATTCGACAAATAAAACAATATTGTTTCCAATAAAAAAACAAATAAAACATAAATTGTGCAAACATAATACTTAACAACACATGTTCTAATATGTCTATCGAACATATAAAGCTCATATCTACGAAGTGGGAGTGGTGACTTTCCATGTGAGATGCCTCGGAAGAGTTAGGGCCTCCCATTGTAAAAATTACATGATCAGTGTCAATTTATGATAGTTAATCATATTCAATGACGGAGCCACACCTTGATCAGGGGTGTCAAATGACCCCGGTGGAATTTATTTTGGCAGTATTAAGTAGACATAATTTGTATTATATCATAAGAAGTTTAATTTTAAACCTCAAAATTAGAATTTAAGTATTTACAGTATATTTCATGAAATTTAAACACAAATCTTTCCCAAATTATAGAAAGCTCAAATAAAATACTCATTTTCTAATTAGAAATAAAATATATTATTACTAAAGTAATTTTTTTCTAAATTTATGGTGTGTCATCGATTATCTTATTTTATTTTTTGACCCCGCTAGTTTCCTTTGTTGGCTCCGCCACTGATCATATCAAACAAAAAAAAGTTTTATGCTGGAAACTATTACCTGAGTAACATTAGAAAACTTGAAAAGCTTCAATGCGAACCAGTATCCCCTCGTCTACGACGTCTAACTCAGATCAACAGGTGTGAAAAAGATCGTGGGTGGTCATTTTCACTATTTCTCCCTCGCCGGTGAAAATCCTACAGCCGCCTTACGCGTGCTCACAAGTATATTCAACTACGGATCCGTATCTGGTGTAGCTATGCAAGTTTACAGTCAAAATAGTTTTACGAAAAATCGGATTGGTGTTGTGTAAAATATGGATGATTTTACAAAATCATGGGTGATTTTATTTAGACAACACATGTGAGTAACAGATTGGTTAATAAAAATTAAAATTATGTCGTTTGTTGGCCCCTAATTGCTCGGCTGTACCGGATCTGATTCCATTCAACTACAAAATAAGACATAGTGATATAGTATTTTTAATATGCTCAAAAATAGGGAATGTCAAAAAAATATTTTCAACTTACCAAATAGTACGTTCATGTGGAGCTGACTAATAAGTAGTGGTTTGATAGTGCAGAAGTTGGATGATACAACACGTGATCCTATCGTACCACTCCATAAACGCAATGTGTGTTATAGGATTGTGAATAGTAGCACCAACTGCACACTGCGTAAGACGCTAGTCCCAGATCATGATCCAACGCTCGTGCTCCACGCGCCAATCTAGTTTCCCCTTCCACATATCAACCTAAATAGTTAAAAAATCATAAAATCATTGCTAATGAAATCGTTCATTCTCTCACTTACACATAGTAAACATATCATAAAATTAACTGCCCTATATCATACCCTATAGTATCCATAATTCTAATCCTAAAATCAATTAACACTCTAACCCTATAATCCAACAAATGTAGAAAATTTACCAATAGAAGAGGAGGAGGACAGTGTGATGGGGGGAAGAGGGCGACGACAACTCTGGAGAGGGTCACGACGTAAGGAAATGAAAGAAAAGGGGAAATGGAGAGCAACAGTGGTTGAGGGAGGCTGATCCTCAGTTGGAGTTTTAATTTGAGAAATTTTATTATTCAGAATAACAAAGATTGTTAAAACAATCTTCAGTCTTCCAAATTCGTGAAGCATTTAAGCATCTACATTACTCAAAACTCTGAAGTTTGTTTCAAGAATAATGATAATAAGGGGAAGATGTTTTCAATTTTCGTTAATGCTAAGGATGAAGATAACACATCAGTTGCTGGTTGGGCCAAAAGACACATGTAGTATCTTTGTTTTTCTAAAAGGTGAAAAACAGTAAAAACTCCACCTTTGTTATCAACGAAAAGAGTAAAGCTGAAATAAAAAGAAAACGACATGCAAATTTGGCCTTAAACGATGAAAAGTGGTTAATTTTGAAAAAAAATTGAAGTTACAATTGTGCCATGATTGTACACTAACCAATGGTTGAACGACTCAAGCATAAGTGAAAGGTATCAGCGTGCAAAATGATAATATTATGTTGCGTGATGTCCTTTATGTGCCACGATTCAAAGTTCAGTTTTTTGTCTGTTAGTAAATTCATTAAGAAGTTAGTGATCAAACTAAAAACTGTCTTACCCAGGATTTAGCGGTATTTACCATAGTTATTAGAACCGGACCGGAGGTCGAACCGGTCAGACCTCCGGTCGCCGGTTTTCCTGTCGAACCGGCAGTCCGGACCGGTTCGACCGCCGGTTTAATTAGAAATGGTATTTGTATTTTTAATACTAGGTGATTAATTTTGTAACTTTTACAACTACAGGTCTTGGTATACTGGTATGGTGGTTGTAATTTTTCCTAGCTACACTAGGTTCGATCCCGTACAAAACCATTTAGCAATTCTATTTTATTATGTTTTTTAACTGCAAAAACGAGCACAAACCCAACATGTGCACAACAGGCACCAGAAATGAGCACAAACCCAACAGGTGCACAACAGACACCAAAAAATGAAAATTGCAGGAGCACAACAAGCACCAGAAATGAATAAACAAAAATTTCACAGGAAGCACAGGCACAGAAAAATGAAGCAATAAAAAAATTTCACAGGAAGCACAGGCACAGAAAAATGAAGCAATAAAAAATGATTGCACAGGCACAGAAAAATGAAGCAACAAAAAATGATTGCAAATGCACAACATACCCAAAAAGCCAGCAGTAAAAATTCCAGAAGGAGCATAACAACAGAAAAAAGTTCAACAGATGTACAACAGAATTTAACAGAAATAACAGTAGAGCATAACATGGAACATGCATAAAAGAGTCACAGCAGATGTACAACAAGCACCAGAAATGAATAAGAAAAAATTCCACAGGAAGCACAGGCACAGAAAAATGAAGCAAAAAAAAAATATTGCACAGGCACAACATACCCAAAAAGCCAGCAGTAAAAATTTCAGAAGGAGCATAATAACAGAAAAAATTCAATAGATGTACAACAAAATGTAACCCAAAAAAGTGCAGATGATTGCTGCTGAGATACTAATAAAAGCAGATAAATAAGCAAAATGGTAGCAGGCAACAGATGTAGCGGTTGCTGCCAATGCCGATTAAATGTAATTTTGACTGTTAACACTTCAGTATTCAGTCAATTAAAAAACTAAAAGATTACCCTGCAAAATGACAGCAAGCAGCTGATAAGCCTTGTTTATTTTTCATGAAGAATCTCCTTAAAATTTTGAAATAACTGCTTTGATGATGTTTCCGCACCTCGTAGTTGTTTCCAAGCATCCCTTCGGTCACTCATGGAGTCGTTGTTGGTTTCATACTCATTGATTCCAACTGTGCCGATTGTTAAATCCTCTATATCTTCCTCTCTTCTTGTTGTAAATCCATCATTGATCAAATCTTCTATAGCTTCATCTCTTCTACTTTCAGATCCATCAACAGTCAAATCTTCTATGTCTTTGTCTCCATTTGCTCGTTGAAGCTCATAATTGATTGTATATTCAGGGGTATCATTCACATCATCATTCACATCCTCATCTTGTAAATCCAAGGTTCCTTCACACAATTTATCATCATTGAAGACTAAGTGTGCTAAGCTTATTCATATAGAATTAAAATGATGATAAAAGATATGCGAACCTTGGTCATTAGAGTCATGATGTATACCTGTAAATGTATATAAAAGTCAATCAAAATATAAATTATCAAAGCTAAATTAATCAATCATCCTAATTAACAAGTTAAGCAAAACCCTAATCTGATCACAAAGTAAACATCTCAACCATTCCACATTCAATTATCATCCACCCAATCATGAATCAACAAAATCAAACTCCTCCACGAACTCAGAAAGAAAACATAGTAACCTAATCTGTGCAGGAAAAAAAATGATGTGCAGAAGAACCTTCAATAAGTGAACATCAAGATGGGAGCACCAGCTATAGCAGCAATGGTCTTCAAAATTTTCGCAGCAATGAAAAAAAAAAGAGGAAGAAGGAAAACAATTATGGCTAGCTCTCTTCTTCACCTGGGTTACGCAGTCTTCATTCAAAATCAAAATTGTCTCGAAATACACAGACTCCATCTCGATTTGGTAGCGTAGGTGACGCTCCGACTTCCCTGCTTTCACTTTCCGAATCCCCATCACCATCGTCGGCTGACCTGCGCGACTCGCGAAGTTGCGAACAATCGGTAGAGGATACCGATTGTAATTTTAGTAAGTTTAAACCGGTTCTAAAAAATTTCGGTTCGGCCGGCATAATGAAATTTCGGCCGGTTTATCCGGTTTTTAACGGTTCGAGTTACAATCCGGTAAGATAATTCAAATCGGACCGGTGTCTGGTCCGGTCCGGTTCTGATAACTATGGTATTTACTGTTTGTGTTTGTTCATTAAATAAATTAATTGACTTGTATAGATTAAAGTTTTGATTGCCTTTGAGAATCAATTTATTCTCAATAAAGAATTATAAAAAATTTAAGATTGTACACAATCGAGTAAAAATTGAAGTTGAATAAACACTAAATAAGATTCGGTTTAATCTACGCATGACTCAGATGAACCAAATAGATTAAAGTCATTAGAATAACTGGTAAGCAATATTCGCTGGATTTAACCCAATGACTCAATCCTAGTAAATCAGTTTTTGAACTTGAGCCACATATCAAAGCCTAATAGTCGAGTTTTCACTATAAAAGAAAACACATTGTTTCCATTATTTGTAACACGTCATTTCTTTGATATTATCAAAGATATGACAGTGAGAAGGTTCTTTTGGTAGAGGCACGACAATTGATGTGCACCTTGACTAAGTAATCCAATAATGTTTTAATTGGGCTCCACACTTATGTATGAGATTTGAATTATTGAAACCAATAAAAATTAGTTAAATGAAATTTGGAATCCGACCTTATGCCACATAGTTTAGAAAAATCTAATCCATATTTGTGCACATGATGATCAACATTAGTATCAGAGCAGCTTTTAAAAAATCACTTCGTAAATTATCCGTAGTTAGGTTATTCTAGATTATATGTGGTTTTTCCTGGATTTTTCTGATGAATTTTTCATTTGAATTTGAACAAAATCATAAAACAGATCTTCATACAAAAAAAAAAGATTTTTTTTTTGGATTTTTTGAAAACTTTCTAGAATTCTTCGAAACAGATTTCTGGTTAATATACTGCAAAATATTGATTTTTCTAAATTTAAAGGGACGAACCTAGACATATGGATATCCAAATTAATTCTTATATATATATACGAGTAAAGGTACCCGTCGTCCCGACGGTTCGGTTCGAGAAAAATTACAAATCAAACCAAATTATTAGTCATTCATTTTTAAAATATGAAACTGTAAACCGAACGATTTTTAAAAATTTGAAAGCGAACCGAACTGCAAGGGACGTCGTACGACATCCTATTCTGTTACATATCGAACCGATGAGTTCAGATCGGTCTGATTCGAGAAAAATTAAAAATCGAACCAAATTATTAGTCATCGATTTTTTAAAATTTGAAACCGATAAACCGAACTGATCCACTAACATTTAAAACCGAACCAAATCAATCGATTTCAAATCGAACCAAACCAACCGGGACCGAGCCAAACCGACTGGGACCGAACCGAACCGCGACGCTCTCATTCCTATTTTGTTATATATATAGATCTTTTTAGTATATATCATATTTTTATTGTGAATTGGCTCTCAATAAAGCTCATCTACACATAATAAAAAAGTATTATTTAAAATTAAATAATATCTGAAAATTTGCTTACAAATTCTCTTGGAGAGAATTTTATCACCATGATTAAGTTGCTCTTGCCACTTAGGCTATGTTTGGTTTAAAAAAAGTTTGGTGGAAAGTAAAGTTTGAGGAAAAATTGAAAAGAAATGGAATCCTAGAAAAATTTCATCTAATTTTTCCTTATTTGGTTTCATAAAAAAAATATCAAGAAAAATTATTAGAAATCAATTTCATTTTCCATGATCATGGAAAATTTTTATGGAAAATTTGTAGAAAAATATAAATCTTTCATTATTTCATACATTTTGTTTTAAAAGTGGTTATTTGTTAGAGATATATTGAATTTGATTGGATTGATTTGTTAGAGATAATAATCACATTTTCCATCCAAATTTTCCTACTTAATTTTTTTTCCCTCATATTTTTCTTGTAAACCAAACAAAGAATTTTATTAATTTATCATTAAATTTTCTTTTCCGTCAAAATTTTTCAAATCGATGTGACTATTGACCGAGGTGAAGCTCTTACCGGCCTGGGTAGACCCAGACTAGCCAACTTTGTAGATGGGCTAGTTTTTATCATTTGGGCTTTTATTTGCATGAGGCCCAAAATACGAGCCCAACAATTGACTAACGTGTTGTAGAGATGATTTCTTCTTCAGTCGCATATGAAATACTAGAGGTATAATGGTATTGAAGACATCCTTCAGTTCCAGATCAGGGAAGACCAAAACAGACGGCAGGTTAATATATATAACAAAAAGGCAAATTGCGTAAGAGCGGTAGTATTCTATCTCGGATGGTAACATGTAATCAGACTTAGAAAGTCAACTAATCAAAATCGTGCGCAGAAACAGTCTTAAAAACATAAAAATAAGTGTCGTCCGACTTAGTATAATTATACTGTCACTAATTACTGATCTGTATCATCCTCATCATCCGGCCGTAAGATTTTGAATTTCAAATTCTGCGCGGGTGATGGAGTGAGTGTTTTATTATAGAGAAATTTTTGTATGGACACAATCCACCACGTGGATTGTGGACTTACCAATGACGTGGTGCAACATGATACTTTCATCAGTCACGTGACACATTGAAAAGTCAAAAAAAATTCACAATCAATAATAAGCCGTCATGTGTCGCTTTGACTTTTCAAAATGTCACGCGATGTATTCTTATTGGTGGTTTCTATAGTCCACATGGTGTGAATTTCTCTTTTTTTATATTAATTCTATCATTCTATGTAATGTCAAAAGAAAAAAAATTACTAATTTTTGCGGGGGAAACACTTTGAATCCCATATGGAGAAAGAAAAACATCTTACGCTAGACTTCGTGTTCGTATGATTCCCACCGCACGTTCCACGAAACTTCTGAAACTATAAAAAATACCACCACTTAATGACAACAGGTTACTCAAAAATCACTAAAATTATGTATTTTTGTATTAAAACAAATATGTCAACTATATTAAATTGGCAATTATGTATTGTGGTTTGGTAATGTGTCCGCAAGTTGTAATATAGCAGGATACTTGACTTGAATGGAGATTGACTATATAAAGCACAAGGGCTATGTCTATGTTACAACTTCGCATGATCAATAATATTAGCACAGGGATAAGTTTTGACGCTGTTTAAAGATTTGTGATTGAGGATTTGAGTGGTATATATATTATTGGGGAAGGAGGTGAAGCTTTGGTAGCTGGTACGGTGTTGAGTATGAGACCAGATCCTTACGCAACGAGCTGATCTGCCGATCAGGCTCTCCACTCTTGTTCTACAAGGAGCACCCAGTTCTCTCTCCAATATCTATCTGGTAATTCACAAACTGATCATAGCCATCCAAGTTTGTTACCTGCATATTTGCAAAACATGCATGTTCTTAGCCTAGCCTAACTGAAACAAGATGCTAGACATTATTGAATGGGTAGAGTTCATCACGTGAACTATAGACACACCAATACAGAACTGTCACGTGTGACACTTTTACCAACTACGTAGTGCATTGAAAAATAAATTAAAAAATCAAAAATAATGTTAAGCGTCACTTTGACTTTTCAAAAAGACACATGACAACTTTTTATTGATGATATCCACAATTTATGTGTTATCCATCTAGATATTTCTCCATCCCCAAAAAACTTTAAAACAAATGTGGAAGCAGCAACTCTTCTATCTCTTCACTGTAATATTTTCTTGCTGATAATATTTACTAACTTTTTTGAAAGACACCTAAATTTCACAATTATATAAAATTTTATTTTACAGATTTTCACAATACTTAACATAATTTTACTATATTAATATTTTTATTTATTAATAGTACTATTCAAAGTTGTTATATATTTGCAACAATATTAGAATGGCATGCTTATCAAAAGTTAAAACTAATATCTTGGGTGAACCAAGGGCCACACACCTTAGATTACATTTTGTCTATTGGATTCGACCTGTTATTTTAAGAAAAAATTCTGACCCAAAAATCACTAGTAAGTTCAGCAACATGCAATAATAGAATGAATCTCCAGGAAGGTGAGAAGTAAGCTTTATTTTGTGAGGAGCAGAAAATGGATGGGGCTGAGTTAAGTGTTGTTTTAAACAAGCTGAGAGATTTGTTGGAGCGACAGGTGGGGTTGATAGCTGGCGCTGAGGATGAAATCACAACCCTGCGCGATGATCTCAGCTTGCTTACTAGCGTTCTCGAAGGCATTACTAATCAGAGTGAAGGCAATAATATTTGGAGTGATAATGCGACTACGAGTTTCATGAGTAGTAACTTGAAGGTTCGTCTGCGAAGAGTATCATGGAAGGTAGACGATGTGGTCGATCAGTATCTTTTAGATGTCGCCCAACATGAAAGTAAGACATTTGTGAAGAATCTCTTCAGTAAAAGCCATAAAGTTTTATGGAAACGTCATCTTGCTAAAGAGGCTCGAGCCATCAAGGGGAATATTGAATATATCATAACAAACAAAGATTTGTTTCTGCCCCGTGAAATTCATCTATATAGGCCTGTTCAACAAATTGGTGAGAATGCGCTAGACCATAAGGAGATGTTAAATAGATTGACAGAGAACGTTGATGAAGAAGATGAGGTTGGCTTTTACCAGCAATTTAGAAAGGCGCAGAAGAAGAGGTTTGATAGACGGTGGAGAGGGAACTTTGATGAAGAAGATGTGGTTGGCTTTGACCGCCAATTTAGTGAGGTGATGGAGATGCTTAGGCTGGAAGCTTGTGATCAGACCGATCAGCTTCGAGTGGTTTCGATTATTGGCATGGGAGGAATTGGTAAAACGACACTTGCTAGGAAAATTTTCAATAGTGAGAAGATGATCAACTTTGACACTAAATTGTGGGTAGCCGTATCAGAACATGTTGACGGCAAACATGTTTTGAAGAACATTCTTCGAAGTTTGAAAGTGAATATTGAAAACGATGATAATAACTATCTAAAGGGGAGGCTGAAGAAGCAGCTTGATGGAAGGAAATACTTGATTATTTTGGATGATTTATGGACTCCTAAACAATGGGAAGAAGTCAAATCTTATCTTCCAACGGATGAATACAGAGGAAGTCGAATACTCTTGACCAGCAGAATTGAAATGGCTAATGCTGCAAATCCAGACTCCGCTATATATCGCCTCAAGCCATTGGGAGATGAAGATAGCTGGAGGCTTTTCTGTACGAACGTCTTCAAAGGCGAAGACTGTCCTTCAAATCTGAAATATATAGGGAAAGATATGGTGTCAAGGTGTCGAGGTTTACCTCTGGCCCTTACTGTTTTGGCTGGTTCATTATCTGTTGTAGTAGCAACAACACATTCATTGAGATATTCGTTCGAAACACTACGTAACAAGATCGGGCCCCCATACTACCTCTTACAAATTCTATCAGTATGCTACCAAAACTTACCTCCCCATCTGAAGACGTGTTTTCTTTATATTGGTGTTTTTCCGAAAGACTTTGAGATCCTCGCAAAGGATCTTTGTTTGATGTGGGTGGCTGAGGGGTTTGTAAAGGGACGAGGCACAGAGTTGGAGGAAGATTTAGCAAAAGAATATTTGATCAATTTGGTTGATCGAAATCTGGTTATGATCTCCAAGAGAAAATCTGATGGAAGCATAAAATCTTGCCGCATCCATGATTTGTTGCGTGATCTATGCATCAAGGAAGCTCAAAGATATAATTTGTATAAGGTTAATGTAGATGGGGCATCTCAAAATGTTGAGGAAGGGGTGGTCCGAAGATTGACAAATCACAATTCTTATTCCATAACACCATTACCACCTCCACTGTATAAGGGGCTTAGAACTTTACTGGACTTCTCCATGGACAATTCCTCTGACTTGAGATCAGCATATGAGCACCTTTCAGTTACGAGGGTCTTGCATCTTCATCTTGAAGAAGACAACCGCAAAGCACCTATAAGTATAAAAAATCTGATTCTATTGAGATATTTGAAGGTTCATCTGATTGGTCAAGTGTATTTGTCCCAGATATTAATGATGACACCTAAAAGTAAGACATCAAATCTTCAGGTTCTCAACCTTGAGAGCCGCCATCACACGATCAACTTGCCTGAAGGGATTTGGAAATTGGAACTTTTGAGACACATAAATGTGAGACCAGCAGCCACTTTGCCTGATGCTGGGTCCTGGGATGATTCATTGCCTCACCTGCAAACACTTTCTTGCATTATATACGAGGATCATACATCAAAAATGCTCTGCACTAAGAGGTTTCCTAACCTCCGAAAGTTGTACATGAATGTCTGCCCTGACAATCCATTGAGTGCAGAAAGTCTACGATCACTTCCCGGACTGCTCCATCTTTTGGCTCTGAAGATTACGTTCGAGCACGTATCTCTATTCTTAGGTGAACCACTATTTTCAGTATCTGTCAATATTGTTGCATTGCCATCTGCAATCACCAAGGTCCATTTGAACAATACGGCTTTGACATCCGACCATTGGAGCCAACTGGGCAAGCTTAAGAACCTAAAAGTCCTAAAACTTAGCACCAACGGGGGAATTGATACCGATTGCGAAGAGAAAAGGTTTCTGAACCAGCCATTGGTGTTTAAAGCAGAAGCCTTCCCTCAACTCCTTCACCTCAAGTTGAAGACTAGCCACAGAGATCTAATCATGGAAGATGGAGCTCTGAGAACTCTCGAGTACTTTATCATCGGTTGTCGGCATATTGAAGACTTGGGAGTGTCAGCACTTCCGGACCAACTATGGCTCTTATCTACTTTGATACAAGTTAAGATAATCAATCCGTCTCATGACCTCAACAAGTATATCTCAAGTTTAGATGCTTCTACGTGCAGCAAAATCATCATCTCTAACAAGTCATAACTACCAAGAAAAATTACCACTAAGGAACGAAGTAGATCCAAAGTTTGGAGTGGAATATGCATATTTTCACGAACAAGTATTCAAGATCTTCACACGTAAAAGTTTTTTTTATTCAAGTTTATGCTCTTTCCTTTTTTTTTTATCAAATGTATGTATCGCTTTCATTTTATTTCCAATATATTTTTTCATTATTAACAATCATGAAATAGGGCATATCTTCAATGATGTAACTACGAAAATGACTTCGCTGTTATCAACAACAAAGATAATGAGAATTTTTGAGATTTGCAATTACGAACTTTTTATAGTGCATCTTCACAGCTATGAATAACAAAATTTATAAGTAACCTCACGGTTAAAGACGACATGCACAAAGTAACGAAGCAAAACTAAATTCATGTTTAGTAAGTTTGCAATTTGCAACTATGTCCCATCTTCTCGAATGTTATATAACCCCAAAAAGATTATATTGAAAACAAAACAAAATGGACATCAAGAATATATATTAATGGACGACATAAATTTGGTCAAAAAAACAACACTTTATTTGTTTTGTTCTCTGAATTCTCACACATGATGAGGTTACTTATATACACTATTAATGTTAGAATAATTGAATATGTACTCTAAATTACATTACAATGAATCCATCAATTTAAACAGAAACTAACCATATCACTCGTCATCTAACAGCTACTCTCGAAATACTTAACACAGAAAGTGTTTGCTAGGGTTCAATTTCAGGGGAAAATAAACCTAATAATTAAGATGAATAAGTATACAAAGGATTATGGGAATGTTGTTGATGTTAACTACCGGATTCAAGAGCGCCAAAACTAAAGTAGATAAAACTAGACCAAGATCTCATTTTAGGGCGTCATGGCTCCATATTGGTAAATCAAAAATCTTTATATTTCCTTGACAGGCTTTGATGGCATGAAGAAGGTACGACTAGTTGGATATTTTCATTAAATTCATTTTATTTCCGCGTGGAAATTTTGGAGAAAAATGAAATAAATGTAAATAAATATTTCTCTCTATTTTCTATCTAATTTTTTATTTAGTTCTCTATCACAACTTTTCCTCAATCACACAAAAGATTTCATCACATTTTTCTACAAATTCCTTTCCATTTAATTTTCTCTAAATCAAACACAATTTTAAACCAGTGGCAGCTGCATCAGTTATTTATACGTTGTAGTTTCAAAATAGTTTTAATAAGTCCTCTCAAAATCAAAATGACTTTTGTCAAATTAAAAATATACCTTATATATTACCTATACCAATATCATTATTTGTAATTGATCCCTCGTTTGCAGATTCGCCCTTGCCTTAAGCTGTTTTTGTTTAATAAATAAATTGTTGGGTTTTACAGTTAATGAAAAAAGAGATTATAAAAATAACATTGTTTTGATCATGTTAATAAAATAATGTCATTTAATTTGTGACCATGCATATATGAACATATAATAATATTGACGTAAGAGCATAGCAAGTGTGTAAAATGTTTTAAAAAATAATCTGAATATGAATTTTTTTTTTAACAACAACACAATTCTGACTCTAAACTTTCCAGGTTTAATTTTAAGTACATTAATATCAACCGCAGAACTGAATCCAAAGGGGAACATGAGGTTTAAATTTTGTGCATACAAGAGAGACAACAAAACCAATAACTAAACGACAAATTCCCCAGCTAGTAAAGTATTCACTCCGATGCACGTTGACATTTACTTATCCCTCCACGTGTCATTATCTAATTGGCCATTTACATGGATGGAGCTGTGTGATTGAGAAGTGTAGTGTCATATTAGAGGAGGATGTGAGCTTTGATAGCTGGTGCCCATGACGAAATATAATCCCTCCTCCACTCAAATCTACAAGAAAGGTGATTGATGAAAGGAAGGAGAAGATGATAAGAGGAGAAAATCAATTTAAGCTTTTACTTGTTGATGCCTTCCTCTACTAGTCTTCTTTCCTCATACAAGTTTATACAAGATAAATTTGTGACATTAGAATTCAACTTACTAACTTGTCAAATAGTAAAATCACGATCCGAATGTTTATAGGTACATATCAGTTTATTTAATCTATTAGACAACATCCGAACTAATAGACCGACACCATATTGGTGTTTTATTCATAATTAATTGCGTACTAAAATTCACTAATCATAAGCGATTTCTAATAAGACACTCCTAACTATAAACAAATTTGATTTTCTTGAATTTACCAAACTAGATGTAACAACTCTAATCACCCGCACTAGTGTGATTCCTGCTTCAAAAAATTTAAGCCACCAAGGTGGTAGTCCTCATGGTTGATTTATAAGTCATCCAAAGTCTTGATAGCAACAACTATTTGAAAAAAAAAATTCAAAGCATAGTACGTCATTATTCATTTATAAATAGTCTAATGCTCAGACTCTATCATCTTACGACTTTTTTTTCACCGTTTCTTATATATAATTACGCACAGTGAAATATTCTCACATACATGAAATTTTTTTGCCTCAAAGGACAACTTTGTTGTTGGGCTAAGGGGTTCCTCCTCATAAGATGTGTGTTTGCACATATCATATTTAGTTAAATTCATGTTAATAAAACTTCTTATCTTTAGGTGTGACACTTAAAATTTTATCACAATTAATGGTGGGGCTATGATCTTTCCAACTCATAATTCACAAGCGGTCCGTAATACAATAATATTATGCCATTTAAAATGAATAAAAAATTAGTTTTTAAGTTAATAAAAAAAATTCAATCATTTTGACTCTAGACATAAAAAAAATTAAATTATGAAAATATACAATACAAATATAAATTTTCAAATCATAATGAAAATATAATTTAATTTAATGAACTATTATAAGCATCCCCATTGAAAATTTGTGGTCTTTCTCATACAATTAATACTGCTTCGTCTGCATGAAGCGGTTTGCAAATTGAGCTTATACGGCGACATATAAAAAATAGATTATAATAAAAAAATCTAATAAACAAATGTTCAAAATTTCGAACTCTAATTATTCGAACTCATAATAATAATAACTTATTAGGATCAAATTAGACAATTTTTTTTAGTATTACTAAATACTACTACAAAGAATATCTTTATTCTCCAAATCTGAATACTAAGACAGGAGGATTATGAAAAATCCGAAAGCCCCCTATCGAATTTGAACCAATGACTTACGCCTTACCATGGCGTTACCCTACCACTGAGTTAAAAGGGCTCTTTTTATTCAATTCCTACTTTATATTGTGTTTTTAACTTAAAAATATCGTATAAAGTATGTATCATATACAATGCTTTTAACTTAAAAGCGTCGTATAAATTATATATCATATATGACGCTTTTAAGTTACAAACACAGTATATAGTACCTACTCAAATAATTAAATAATTTTATTTAAATTTAAAAAATCTTAAATTATAAACAATCTTTATACCATAAACAATCTTAAGAAAATCTTTTTACGGATTGAAAATTTTTGATATTTAATTTGTTATCATATTAATGTGAACAAAAATAATATGAATTAATAATTATAAACAACCAAATATTTAATAAATTTAAAATTTTTTAATTAACATAATATGAAAAGTAAAAATATGTAAAACATAACATGTGAGTTTTAAAAAAATTATTTCAATATGGATATGAGTTTGTGAAATGTGAAAAAATAATTATGATAAATCTAGAATGACATGACGGAAATGTAATATTACATGAAAATATTTCGATGTAGATGTCCTAATTTATGAAAAGAATATTTACAACATGTAATGAAATGACGCAATTGAAAAAACAAACAAATACATGTGACAAACAGTAGCATTTCTACTTTATTTAGGTAGTGTTCTTGAGTCAAATTTGGGAGGGGGAGAGAAGGGAAGAGAATAGATGAAAAAAATTAAAAAGTGGTTGTTCTTAATTTTTTTTAGGAGGGATTTGGAAGGGGAGGGGTGGCTTGGAGGGGCTTAAAACCCCATTTCCTCTCCTCTTAAATCGGACGGATTTAAGGTATTTAAAATGATAAAATGACTATTTTATCCTTCATTAAAAAATTATTCATTAACATAAAAAATATTATGTAAGAGTATTTTAATCAATTTTTTTATTTTCTTCTTTTATCCCTCCAATTCCTTTCTAAACTGGATAACACTCATTCTTTTCTTATCTTTTCTCTCATTTCCTTTGATCTCCTTCCATTTCGTCCCTAAGGCTCTGTTCCTGAGTCGATTTTAGGGGAGAAAGGGAAGGAGAGTGAAGGAAAGTGAAGGAAAAAGGGTGTTCCTGAGTTTTTTTAATGAGGGATTTGGAGGGGGAGGGAAGGAAACAAACCCTCATTTCCTTTCCTCTCAAATCGGAGGGGGAGGGAGGGGATGTGGAAATAAAATGGGAAAAATGACGATTTTACCCTTATGTGTCTCTTAATTTATCTAAATATAAGGGCAATTTAGTAATTATATTATATTTTTACTCCATCCCCTCCAAATCCTCCCTAAACTCAGGAACACTCATTTCACTCCTTCCCTTTCCTCTTTTTTCTTCTCCCCTCCTTCCCTTCCCTTTCCCTTCCCCTCCAAACTAAGGAACAGAGCCTAAGAGACCCTTATTCAAAGGATGCTGGTGGTGCTAGCAGCTATAGCGCTAGCTAGCTGTGAAGCAACCTTAAAAAAAGAGAAACATATCCGTATTTTACTGGCCGGCACGTGAATGATGCAAATGGAGCTTTTGAAAATGTGAGATTCTTGATACACAAGACGTTGAAAAATTAAAAAAATATAAAATTAATAATTAGTTGACACGTACGTATCAATTTATTTTTTTAAAAGAAGGAAAACAAGCTTTTGAGTTGGTGTTGACCGGAGATGGAGAAGGGATGCAGCTGTTTTGAGTTTTGTGATTGACAAGTATTTGAGTGGTGTACTGGAGAAAGAAGGCGATCGAGCTTGGTAGCTGGTGTGCTGTGGAGGAGAGAGATCAGATCGATCCCTACGCGACCAGCTGATGAGCTGCAGACTCTAATCATCTATCATCAGGTAAAATAATCCACAAGTATATGTTGTTAGCTGGCCTAGGATAAATGAAACACGTGCGACGCCTTGTCTGCTAGTTGGCAATCATATAATCATTTTACAGGGAATTGAGCTGAGAAGTAAGCTTTTGCGAGGAGAAGAAAATGGATGGGGCTGTGTTAACCTTAGTGATAACCAAGCTGAGTGATTTATTGGAAAATAAGGTGAGGTTGATAGCGACTTTTTTTTCAAACTGCCCTGTTTACAAGTTTTTGTATCCTTTCTACCCTCTCATTTATTTTAATTATCATTCTACCCTACTTAGCACAAACCGCAATTTGAAACCGGCTCTTTCCTATACAAAACCGCAGTACTCAACCGGTTCTTGACACCGTGTCCATCTCCCCGCTGATTAGGCGTCCAACCTGGCTATATCCAACAAAACCGCGACTCCAAACTGGCTCATTTACAAGAAAACCGCGGTTTCAAACCGGTGATTTTGTTTAAAAAAAAACCGCACTCTCATACTGCGGTTTTCTTCTTCATGCGCCAGTTTGGAGTCGCGGTTTTCTCCGAAGAAGATTCGCCAGTCGGGTTTAATGAAACGCAGCGTCTGGTGCGAAGTAAACCGCACTTGGAGACCGCGGTTGTAGGCGATACAGATTCGCCAGTTCGTTTCCTCGTTCAGTCAGCCACCCACTGCGGTTTTGTCTCCTCCCCGAGCCGCCAGCCGTCTCCCCTCCCTCCTCCGGCGATCCTCTGCGTCTCAGGTGAATCTCGTCATTTATGTGTTTTTGAATGCAACTCGTTATATTTCATGAAGCCTGTTAGTTCGAGGCCATTCCCAAACTTCAGACTGATGTCATTACAATGCTGAAAAAAATAGACAATTAAAAATGCTGTGATGGAAAACAAGAAGTAACCGAACCAATCTGTAATAATATTTGAAACTGAAATTGAACAAACTTACTCAAAAATTTGAAGGACTTCTTACAACCTACAAGGCTGCTGAAGAGATTACATTTATTTATAGAACACGGGAGCGAAGAACCTGCTGCAACATATGAGAGACTCAGACTATTCTAATTCTTGCTTGACTTCTTGCAGAGCTGCTTTATCCATTTGAAACTCAGTTTCTTCTTCCAAGACTTTTCTTTACTGGAACTGCCTTTTTGCTTACCTTCTTGGCTTGGTGGCGGAGGAGCGTCTGTGTTGTAGTCCCATTGATCAGCCCAGGAAAGTCCGCTATCCATCTCTGTTATCTTGGTAGATGAAAGTTTCAGAAGCAAATAAAGATTCTTATAGTGAAGGGCTTTTAAGCAATCATTGACATGCTTAACCAACTTTTGAAGCAAGTCAACAACTAGAGGGTTGTTCAACCGCAGTATGAGAGTGCGGTTTTTTTTTAAACAAAATCACGGAAACCGCGGTTTTCTTGTAAATGAGCCAGTTTGGAGTCGTGGTTTTGTTGGATATAGCCAGGTTGGACGCCTAATCAGCGGGGAGATGGACACGGTGTCAAGAACCGGTTGCGTACTGCGGTTTTGTATAGGAAAGAGCCGGTTTCAAACTGCGGTTTGTGCTAAGTAGGGTAGAACGATAATTAAAATAAATGGGAGGGTAGAAATGATACAAAAACTTGTAAATAGGGCAGTTTGAAAAAAAAGTCGTTGATAGCTGGTGCTGAGGATGAAATCAGATCCCTGCTTGACGAGCTCAGATTGCTCACTATATTTCTCGGAGGTACTAATGATCAGAATGATGGGGCGCAAGAATTGATGCAACAGCTTCGAAGAGTGTCTTGGAAAGCAGAGGATGTGGTAGACCAGTATATGTTGGATGTTGCCCGACATGAAAGGAAACAGTTTGTGAAGAAGGTCTTCACTGGATGCGGTATGTTATCAAGGAAAGGCGAGCTGGCTGAGCAGGCTCAAGACATCAAGAAGAATATCGACGACATCTTAAGAAACAAAGACAAGTATGGGGTCCGGCTGGACTACGGAACTCCGACTGTTCAACAAAATGGTCTGTTAGATCGGAAGAGGAGGAACGTTGAGGAAGAAGACGTGGTTGGATTTGACCAGCAATTTGGTGAGGTGATGGAGATGCTTATGCTAGAAGGTGGGGTGGAGAACAGGGAGCTTCGAGTGGTTTCGATCATTGGGATGGGTGGACTCGGTAAAACAACACTCGCTAGGAAAATTTTCAGAAGTAAGAAGATCAAACTACACTTTGATACTCAAGTTTGGGTAGTGGTATCAGAAAATGTTGAAGCCAAACATGTTTTGAAAAACATTCTTCAATGTTTGAAAGTGAATATTGAAAAAGATGATGATGACTATCTAAAGGAGAAGCTAAAGGACCGACTGAATGGAACAAAATACATGATTGTTTTAGATGATTTGTGGACTCCTAAGCAATGGGAAGATCTGAAATCATATCTTCCGAAGGATCAAAAGAGAGGTAGCCGAATACTCTTGACCAGCCGGATTGAAAACGTAGCTTATGCTGCAACTACGTGCTCTACAACATATCACCTCAAGCCATTGGGAAATGCGGATAGTTGGATTCTTTTCTGTAAGAAGGCATTGAAAGGCAAAGAATGTCCCCCAAATCTGGTTGATATCGGGAATGGTATTGTGTCAAAATGCAAAGGTTTACCCCTTGCCATTATTGTTTTGGCTGGTTTATTATCTGCAGCTGAAGCAGAACCCTCAAAAAGATATTGGTCCAAAATACTAGAAGACACGAACTGGCACCCTGATGCAGATAATGATTGCTCCAAAATTCTGTCAATGAGCTACCATAACTTGCCGCCCCACCTAAGGACATGTTTTCTGTATGTGGGTGTTTTTCCGAAGGATTCTGAGATCCAAGCAAATGAACTTTGTTTACTATGGGTGGCAGAGGGATTTGTTAACAAACAAGGTAGAGAGTTGGAGGAAGATGTAGCAGAAAAATATTTGATCAACTTGGCTAATCGAAACTTGATTATGATCTCTAAGAGAAGGTATGACGGAAGAATCAAATCCTGCCGCATCCATGATTTGTTGCGCGATCTGTGCTTGAAGGAAGCTGAAAGATGTAATTTTTACGAGGTTAATGTAGATGGGGCTTGTCAAAATGTTAAAGAAGGGACCCGAAGACTGGCATTGCATAAGTCTGATCACACAACTCTGATTCTACCACCACTATACAAGGGGCTTAGAACTTTATTTGAGTTTGAAAACAAAAATTCCTCTAATTTGAGATCAGCATTTATGCACTTTACAGTTTTGAGGGTCGTGCATCTTCATGTTTATGATAAGGACTGTAGTAGCAGTGCACTTTTCAGGTTACAGAATATGGTTCTACTCAGATATTTGAAGGTTTATCATTCAGGTTGGTCTTATTTGTCTGGCATAAGAATGATGCGACACATCAGTAAGTTACCAAATCTTCAGGTTCTCAACTTTAGGAGTGAAGCCATGATCAATTTACCTAAAGGGATTTGGGACTTGAAACTTTTGAGACACCTGTTTTTGGGAAGATATGTCACTATGCCTGATGCTCCTTCCTCGGATGATTCATTGTCTCACCTACAAACTCTTTATCATATAATATACGAGAAGCATACAGCAAAAATACTCAGCGGTGGCAGGTTGCCTAGCCTTCGAAAGTTGTGGGTGCACGCCACTACTGACATGTCATTAAGAGCTGTAAGTCTACAATCACTTTCAGAACTACTCCATCTTTTGGCTTTGAAGGTTACATTTGACTACGAACCCTTGGATCCACTCACGAAGCTAGTTCCAGTGTCTCTCAATATTGTTGCATTGCCATCTGCACTCACGAAGATCAATATAAAACGTGCGGTCTTGACATCCGAACATTGGAGGCTACTGGGAGAGCTTAAGAACCTTCAAGTCCTTAAACTAAGTACCAGGGGAGCTTATACCCCTACTTCTGAAGATGAATTGTTTGAGAAGCAGCCTTTGGTATTTGAAACACAAGCCTTCCCTCAACTCCTTCACCTCAAGTTGAGGACTCGCCACGGAGCTATAATCTTGGAAGATGGAGCCCTGAGAAGTCTCCAGTATTTGATCATCCGTCTTTGGCCCACTGACGCGTATCCTGGATTGACAGCACTTCCTGATCAACTTTGGCTCTCAACTACTTTGAGACAAGTCAAGATAATCTGCCCTTCTGATGACTTGAAGAAGTATGTCCAAAGCTTAGACGATTCTAAGCGCAGCAAGGTCACCATTTGTACTAGGGCTGTCAACTCGGTAGGGTAGATTCAGATCCCATGAGACCCATTTTTTAAAGTACTGGGTCTATTTATTTGGTGTTCTATCTATTTGGACTCATTTAGATCTTAGACCCATTAAGATCTACCCATTTGGATTTTTATAATGAATCTTTTTGGATTTTCTTTGATAATTAGTCTATTTGAATTTAAAATAAACTAATATTTATAAAAACATTAATTAAAAAATTAAAATATTTTTTAAAAAATAAATAACTAAAAATTAAAAATATTTAAATATTAAAAAATATTTTCTAATAAATTAAAATAAAAATTTATTAGTTTAAAAAAATAATTTTTATAAAAAATAATTTTATTTTAAAGTGAATTTAAATACAAACATATATTTTCATAGTTTATTATTTTTATAGATCGATATTTGTTTATTTATTTTATTTGATATTTGAGCAGTAGAAGAATTGATTTTGAATCTAACGGGTCTAATGGGTCCAAATAATGAATTTGGATTTGGATCCAATATTTATAAAATTATTGGATCTGGGTCCGGACCCGAATGAAATGGATCTGGGTCTGAATCCTTCCAAATGTGTTCGGACCAGATCGTTGACACCCCTTATTTGTACTGACAGAATAGATTACCGGTATTCATTCTTGAATCAGGATGAACTTTGATAGCAAAATAGGAAGACAGGGAGCCACAATGCATACTAGAGTCGAAAATCCATAGCAAAACCGTACATGAGAGGGCAACAAAAGACAAGCCTACAAAACAATCAGGCTTATGCCGGCTGGCTCTAGTAGTATTTCCTTATTTCTGGTTAACAAGTGAAATTTTGGAGGAAGGAGAAGATGACAATTGAGAATAACTTGTTGAGTTTTTCTGCAGGGGGGAGTTTTTACTTGGATGTGAACAAATTTCCAAGCTACGAATTCATAGAGGTTTTTTTCTTATTTTTCATAATTTTTTTTTGTGAATTTTGGTTAGTTTATAACTATATAACAGTTCAGAACTTTAGTACATATTGCAGCCGTCAGGCCGTCTTGTGTTCCTTTTCATTGTGTTTGGTTGAAGGAAAATATTGGGAAGCAAAAATTAGATGAAAAATTGGAAGAATTAAATGTTTGATTTAAGGAAATTTTGATGGAAAAAAATTATATGAAAAATTAAAGGATTAGACGATTCTAAGCGTAGCAAGATCACCATTCATGACAATTGATATTGTATATGGATAGAAAATGAGCATTTCAAAATTATAGCTTCTATTAAAATTAAGGCCTTATATGTGGCAGAATTATTGTCTATTTCCAACCTGTTATTGATTATTCATTTTATCATCATGTAAAAAAATTTTAAAAAAAGTTGGTGACTTTTATTTGTAAAGAAAAATTTAATCTCAAAATAGAGTTGATGCTGACAATCCACTCTCACGCCCAGTTAGTTGAAGTTGAGAGTTGAGACCCTGCAAATAACATCTTACAAGATTTAGTGCACATTTGCTAGCTAGTATTAAAGAAAAATTGTACTAGTTATGCATAACAGATTCTTTAGTAGAAAATTAGTTATTCAATAATCAATTAACAAGCACCCAATAAAATATAAACTTTTTTATAAAAATAGGTATAACAATATCTTATCTAAAATAAAATAAATAATATTACCACTGCTGATAACTCATATATATCGTGCACTTAGGGCATTTGTATTGAGGTTTAGAGAGGGGAGTTATGTGTCAGGTTTTGAAACGGTTTGTTTCATTGCGATTAATTATTTTTTATTTCGAATTACACAACAATTTTTCGTGTAAATGAAGCGGTTTATTGAAAAATGACATTTTTAATTTAAAAACATCATATATTTCTTTTCAAATTTTAGACAGCATTTTCAAAAAATGCCGTATATTATTTGTTGAATCTTTATATAACGCTTTTATTAAAAATGTCATATATTATTATCAGACTGGACTTTATATGACGTTTTAAAATAATAAACGCTGCAGCTTTTTCAATTAAATAAACTTACTTTATATGAAGCTTTAAATTTAAACACCATTTTAATTATATTTAATTATTTTAATTAATATTTAACTATTTACCGAGATTTATATAAGGTTTGTATTATTGTGGATGGAAAGTTTGTTAAACAATTTACGAACAGCATACTAAGATAACATGACAAAATCTCACGTGTTATAAATTAATTTTTAAATTCGTGTCACAAATTTATTTTTAAATTTATGTGAATATCCTTATTTTTGGTTATAAATACATGCATATTAAAAAATAAAATTGAATCCAACATGAGCTTTATATTTTGTGCGGACAACAGACACAACAAATATAATTATTAATTAGAAATAGAAATAATAGAACTTCAAACCTAAGACAGCTCGCATTGACGATGAATGAACCAGAGGTTGCTCGCTTCTGATCCTCGATTGAACCGAAGCATTAACGAAATTGAACCGAACTGTGATTGAGCTGACGGAAACAGAGGGAGCTGTGAACAGGGAGAGAAAGCAGAACACAGTCGCAATTGTCCGCAGAAAAATGTTGTCGAATTTCTACAAAGATCAGATCTTTGCTGCAAGTCCAAAATACCCAAGTTTTACTTTCCCAAAATCGCATCTGGGGCGGCGATCCGCATCGAATTGGTGATGTTGGCTAAAGAAAAACGAGGGACTTCTCGACCAGAAATGGAAGATGAGAAGAATGAGGTATTAACCCTAGCTAGCTGGAAGTGGAAGCAGGAAGCTGTAACTAGTCAGTTGTGGAGAGGATCGGCGCCGCTCGGGACACTTCTCTTGCTCTCGCTGAAGCTGGCAAAGTTACGGCTGGAAGAGTGGTGGGTGTAAGCTTCGAGCCGGACCTCTTTGTTGGGGTTTTGGAGGAGAATGATGTTAAGCTTTACCTGGTTTGTATGCGGCTGGAGCCTGGCTGACGAAGCTCTGTGTTTGGAGAGGATGAAGAGCATGAGGATGAGGAAAACGGCCAGGCTTCTTCCCATGCCGGGAGAGACGCCGGCGGTGGAGATAGGGTTTGACTTTTTTGAGGGTTTAGCTCAGCTGCTAGGTGGAGCTCTCTCTCTCTCTCTCTTTGAGGTTGAAGCTCTGAAAGATGTGAAGAAGGTTTGGATTGATGTGGCTGGTGGGTCCCGGTTTATGAAAAGGTTGCAAGTGTTCATTGACACTCATGTCGTGTGGTACATCGTCTTTACAATGTTGTCGGTTCCTCAATGTTGAAGCTTTTATAAATAGAACACTCAAATCCAGCCCCAAAAGTGAAGCTAGACTTGTTGAGGAAACTAGGCTCACATCAAATGTTTTACCTCAATTTTTGTTACACAAATAAGAAAGGGTGTTAGACTTCATTTAGTTCAAATCGATTTTCTTGCGTGCCTCGCTATTTGTGAAAGTGAGTCTTAAGTTATATTTTTTATCAAAATTATTTTTTTAATGACATATTCACTCCGTCCTCTTGTACATATCGTTTAAGATTAATTTAAATAGATTAAGATGAAATTAATACTAGTAGTTGAACAAATTTAATAAGTAAATGATTGATTTTTTTTTAAAAATCGTGCAAAAAGTAAAATTGATAGATTATATTGATGATGAATGCATTTTTATTGATTATGATAAAAAAGTGACTAATATTTGACAGTTCAAGATAATTGTTGATATTAAATACGCATTGAAAATTATTAAGTGACAAGTAAAATTGAACAAAAAATTCGGTTAAGTGACATGTAAAAGAGGACATAGGGAGTAAGTCATTAAAGCGTCTATAATTTTACATTTAAATAAACTGAATTAAATTGAATCGATATTCAAATTAAATAGGATGACGATCAAGATCTCACATCCAAATTACTTTACAACTGATAAAAAATAAAGAGTCAATCGACACTTGTAGATTTAAAATTGAATATTCTAAGAATTTGATGGAGAATTGGAGATATGGCCGCGTGACATCGACCGATAAAAAACAAACTACATCGTTTTGAAATAAGACTTAACTTATTTATCTGTTTGAGATTTTGATCCATAGAATAAATATTTATGTGATCTCTACTGCGTTTTTTTTTTTCAAAAACTGATATGATGATCTTGACTGATCATGGGTAACAACTTTGTGGGGGGCGTTATAGCATACACGCACTTGTTTGGGGTACCATTTGATCAACGGGCCGATGTACCTGCAAGCCCAGTAAGGGCCCATCAATTCGGCAAACCCCATTAAGGCCCAACAGTCTAACATAAACATTACGATGACGTTACAAAGGGTGGTAAAAATCAAAGTCAACCATACGAGGAGCCAAAGACAGGTTCAAAAGTGATATAAATAAAATTCAGGCAAAAAGTGGCAGGCCTCACATGTGGGGATCCTAAGTTGCCTACGCATAACCAGGTTGCCGCAAACATAACTAGAAACCAATACTGGCCCTGTCAGACTTTGATCCTAAGTTCAATCTTGATTTAGAACATTATTCAAAATTAGTTGAATTCATGCGTAATTGAGTGAGTTACTCCACCTATATACGATGCACATTTTTGAACTTGCAACGAACAATGTAAGATTTTTTATTAATGTATGTCGAGTAAAAATGTGAGAAAAAAAAAAGCAGAAAGAGGCAGAGAAGAACCTGAATTAGCAATGAGGATAGGCTAGCCTGCAATGCTCGCCCATCACACATATCTAAACCTCGCAGCCCCACGACGAGATAAGATGGCGAGAGACCGACATGTGGCTGCTTGACGATAAGGCCTCTAATCCCATGCCCGCTTCAGATTTTTCTGTGGCTGAGGTGACCAGCGACTTGCCAGTTGCATTGTCTGCACCTCCTAATCGTCCGCTCAAGATAGATCAGTCTGGATTTACGTCCACTGGATCGATAACATCGGGTTAAGCGCAAGTTACTCCGCAGAGCCTATAAAAGGAGTGCGAGAGTTACTTAGCTGACCACTCTCAGCACAAGCGTCTCAGCATCAGCATCAGCTCAGATCAGTAGCAATGGCTTCAATGATGTCTTCCGCCGCCGTTGCTGCCTCCGTCAGCCGCTCCCCGGCCCAGGCCATCGCCCCCTTCACCGGGCTCAAGGCCGGCGCTGCCCTCCCATCCACCTGCAAGCCCACCCAGGACATCACCTCCATCGCCAACAACGGCGGAAGAGTCAGATGCATGCAGGTAACCAATGTCATACCCAATTGTCCCACATCGCCCAGTTGAACCTTAACAGTGATTAGCCGGCCGCTTGAATTTCAAAATTTCAACTACAGATGGTTGCTTTGGTGTATAATGCAGGTGTGGCCTCCAGTCGGCAAGAAAAAGTACGAGACCCTGTCCTACCTCCCGCCTCTGAGCGACATCGAATTGGCCAAGGAAGTCGACTACCTTCTGCGCAAAGGCTGGATTCCTTGCCTGGAATTCGAGCTCGAGGTCTCTGAGCAAGAAGCATGCATAATTTCTTTCTTTTACATGAAATCTAACTCTCTATATGTCAGCTTAATTAGAGACTGACCTCCTGGCCTGGGCTTTTGCAGCAACCATTCATCCACCGTGCGAACAACAGGTCCCCGGGGTACTACGACGGGCGTTACTGGGTCATGTGGAAGCTGCCCATGTACGGCTGCACTGACTCGTCCCAGGTGCTCAAGGAGGTGGAGGAGGCCAAGAAGGAATACCCCACTTCCCACGTCAGGATCATCGGATTCGACAACAGGCGCCAAGTCCAGTGCATCAGTTTCATCGCATACAAGCCCCCCGGTTACTAAGGTGTCTAACCGGTCGCGGCGCAGTCTTGGACGGCTAGGCCTGCATTCCCTTTCTTGCCGCACATTTTTATGTTCTTTGCTTTGAATTCCATGCATGTTTGTTTTTCCGCATTTTCCATCTGTTTGTTCTTTTGCTGAATAAAAGACTCATTTCTCCACAGTCCACACCACTTCTTCAAACTCATCGGGTGACTTTTGGGTGGATTGTGTCCATTGCGGTGGACGCTATCAATAAAAATTCGACACATGTTGTCAAAAAAACAAAATCAAACTGATAGTTATCACTTGTCAATTTGACTTTTCAACAGAACACTTATTGACGGTGTCTACTGCCACGTCAGAGCTCTCAACGGCTATTCAGAGGAGAGATTGTTGGCTGCACTTTCATCTTTGTGAACTTCTCAAGCTTTTTAGGCTAGAGACTGAGAAGGGCATGCGTCAAATTCAAACTAAAGGACCCAAAACAAGCCTTTAAGGAAAAGAGTATGACTGAGTCAGTTGTAGTGATTAACCAGTGAAGGCTGAAAGGGGACACCCCTGCTGAAAGCAGACCCTATTGAAGCCGCCCAACTGAGACAAAAGGTTGAATTACTTCGACAAGATCTTGAATGAAACAAACAAGAAGCAATCACTAAGATTCAAACTTGACACATCAAGTGAAATGTATATCAACACAGAACACTAACCAACATGAGCTCAGTGGAATGTTGTCAAACAAACTCCCATTTGAATCAAAAAAGTATCACAACAGTTTGGATACGTTGGAAATACGTGAGAATTGTTCATATGTATCCAGATTTGAAATAGAGTAATACCACATCAATTTGATTTAGATATGTTGGAGGTGCGTGAGAATTTATCTGCAATTCATTGGAATGATTAGGTGTGAAGCCAATTTCGAATCAGAAAAGTGCCACACCAATTTGATATGTCGGAGGTGTATGAGAATTGATCTGCAATTTATCTAACTGGAATGATTAGATGTGGAGCCAAATTCAAATCAGAATAGTACTACACCAATTTGATATGTTAGAGGTGCGTGAGAACGGTCTTACAATACATCTGACTGGAATGACTAGATATGGAGTCATATTTGAATCAAAATAGCATCACACCAAATAGGATATGTTAGAAGTACTTGTGAGAACTGTCATACAATGTTTTTGACTGAAATATAATATGGAGCCAAATTCGAATAAGAATAATATCCATACCAATTTGGATATGTATGAGGTATGTGAAAACTTTACAACAATCCATCTTACTGAAATGACTAGGTGCGAAGAGTGGTGCGAACAGTGTGAAGCCCATACCACATATAAATATATATAGGGTAGAGCTTCATGGCCACGGAAATGGCACCAACTTGGATTCTCACAGAGATATTCATTTCAGAAAACGAGCTTACAAGATGATGAAACCAAGTAGGATTATGAACAAAACAGGCAGCTTCCTGCCCTAGAAGAACTCAAGAGTAAAGACACATACATGTCGATACAGACTCGCACCCTAAGGATCTTTCGGATCATCATAGGAACCTTTATTCAGTTGAGGCAAACCACTCGCTTAATTACAGACTCATGCGACTTCAACTGGGTCCTAAACACACAAAACAACCTTCCTCGTCATCAACCTCCTCTTCTTAAAATGATTATATACACAAGGGATTTAAAACTTCTTCACTTTCTCCGCCTCTTCAAAACTCTTCTCACTTCCCGATACCAATCTCAATTCTTACACTAGTCAACAGTCAACGCAGATCTTCATCTCAGGCTCTATGTACTCTTAAAGATGAATGCCTGGTCAAGGGGTTCAGGATCAGGCGCGAGCGGAGACAGCACTGCTGCGCCCATCTCTTTTCATGCAGGCAAAGCCCTCGATTCTAACAACCGGGTTGTTACCAAAATTAGGCCTGGCATATCCTCCCTTCCTGGTGTATGAGGATGGAGAACTGGGTCCTAACTGCAACTGGGATACCGGGGATCCATGCTTCTCCTCCCTGAATCGAGCATCCTGGATTAATGGGTTAGAGACTCTACTCGGCGGTGACCCGCTGAAAAAAGGGGGCGGGAAATCTACTGGCGTACAAAATTGTTCCGAGTCTCGACTACCACCCTGTAGAAAGAAAACCAAATTCAATATAAGCCCGAGTATTGAAATGAAAGCCTACCACACGCACAAATCGTTATACATAACGAACAAGGCTACTCTTCGACACTTGTGTTATACAATGAGTAGTCTTCAGAGTCCAAATCATGTGACTAAACTGCCTTAAATAAGTCTTCTTTTTAAACAAGAAATGAAGCTGAAATGCTGGAAATGTTTCCCTCAAGCACGCCAACTACGGCAGATCTAGCGAAAATCAGTATACCTTCAAGAGAAGGATGTCCAAGAGATCCGCCCCGGCAGCAGCTTCAGAGATCTCAGATTGATGGCTGTCGAAAGAATGAAACCACTAAGATCAGTACGCGTAAATATTTTACTAAGGTCCGTACGAATCACCAAACAAGCACGGGTCAATAGTTACCTCAAGTTCCATCTGAGGGTCCTGATGGGATCGGCTAGTGGAGAACTGAGCACGCCCACCCGAACCGGCTTGGGGCAGACCACAGCCTCTCTACCGATCATCTCCTCGCAGACAGCGGACACGCTCCTTTGCTGAATAGCATAGTGGTTCATCATCTTGCTGGATCTCTAACACAAAACTCAACCTGTCGAACACAATCCAAGAGAACTTAAGACACCAAACTTTCAACGCTTCAGAACAAGCACAAAAATGGCACCCATGTCAAACAGACAACACATGATTATAAACTAATATGTTTCTTGTGGGTTGTACCAAGGAAAGACTTGGAAAACTAAGAACTAAGGATTGAAAGAGACACACAGCTGGTGAACAATGGAGATCTGGTCAAACCATCTACACAAAGTTGATTTTTTTTCTTCTATCATTGACGATTTTAATAATCAGATGGAACCAACTTTGAGCCTATGTCACCAAATTGATGGCTTGAACAGCAATCAACCAATAAACCTCTTCACTGTGAGCTATGAGTTAAGACAGCTTCCAACCCCGGAGTTTCCAGATCCACACAGATCTGAACCACCAAAACCCTAACACAAATTTTGTGCCAAAATTCATACACACCAGGTGGAAAGATCTGGAACCTGATGATGACCAAATTTCCACTACAACCAATCAACAAAAACGCCACCTTTATTCTCAGGATCAGACACCCACATACCCATTTCGCAGATCCACGAAAAGAATCGAAATTTCACACAAATTTACCAAATCGAACACAACCCCATCTCAGAAAATGAATTATTTCACAACCCCAGAAGTCCCAAACCGAGTCAAAACGCGAGGAAGGGGGGATTCAAGCGCATACCTTTCGCGTCGATTTCAAGTGCCTGTTTACGCGACTATGGAGCAATTTAAGGTTGGGGGGGATGAAACGGAATCTGACAGGCGGAAAAAGGGGGTCAAAGTTTGAAGAAGGAGAAGAGGTTGGTTAGTGGCGGTGTCGGTTTTTCTGTACAGATAGGAGGTGTGAGGAGGATGGAGTAGAAGGAAAAGGTGGGATGAGGATGCTGTTGGTGTTGTGAGGAGGAGAGGAAAGTTGTTCCGATCTCTGGCTGGCCTTTCTCTCTCTCTTCCTCTGGCTGCAACAGAATCCAAACCAGACCTTCTCACCCTCCTTACGCTATCTCTTCGCCACTTTTTTATATACTTTTTTTTTTTTTTCAATTTTGCGTGTCGAAATTGAAACATTAATGTCGGTAATAGTGCACAATTTAATCCTCTAAAAATTAAAGAAACACTTTTGTTACTTTTTGTTATAAAATAAAACAGAAAATAGGAATAATGAGTGCATTTTTTTTAAAAAAATGATGTTAAATAACTTGCAGACTTAGTTTATAAAAATCTGAATTTTATAATAATTCTTTTATAAATGAACTCGACTCAAAATTGAATGACTAATTAGAAAATAAAGCAAAGAATCTAATGCATAGAGATACAAAAACCATTAAATCTATTATCTTTTGAATTGTAGTTATATTTAGACATGTTTTTTTATGTGTTTAAGATTAAGACTACAGAGAAATATGGACATGAGTTCGACTTTAAGACGATTATTCAACATAGAAGCCAAAATGTGCAACACAAGCTGAAAAGGAGAGGGCTTGATGGAGATTATATCCTCCTTTTACAATATTAATTTTGAACATATACTTGTTAGTGTATTGTGCCTGATGTCTGTGTGTGAGAATGATGCATGGGCACTGGACACCATACAGTAACAAAATTATTTAAATTTAAATTATAAAAACTATAAATATTAATATGATCGTAAAATCTGACATGAACATATTAATATGTGCACTCATATCTAGTACATAAAATTATTTGTCATACTTCCATACATTCATTTATGTTTCCTAATTAATAATCCCAAGTTCATGGTTTTGCTTTATAAGGTTGAGACACAACTTGGTTTAGTCATGTGATTAGCGATTTTTAATGGTAATAAGTCAGATCATGTCTCCTCCCAGTTGATAGATTTTCTTGATTAAATTTCTTCATGGAATATATGAATAATACTAGATAGTTTGATACCTCATACTAACACTATATAAAAAAAAAAGCTATTTTATATGTATTTATTACAAATTTAATTCACACACTCTTTATATAGTTAGGACACGTCATCGACCTTGAAGGAGGATGCCATCACCACTTACCAGTTGAATAAACTCTTATTAGTCACATGATTATATTTTACCTTATATATATGGTCAGAAGGACACACCATCGATCTTCTGGGAGGATGTAACCATCCCTTACTAGCTAGTTGAACAAATTTTTGCTGATCACATGATTATATTGTACCATTACATATTTATTTGTTGAAAAACTAAAATTAATATGACATAATGAAGTCTAGTATTAATAAAACTTATAGAATCTATTTTGAGATTGATGTGAAAACAAATACATGGAGAATTCATAGCTACCACAAATCAACTATGAACCAAAGATGCACATAGTGAAAGATTCTCTAAATGTTTCACCATGCATGTTTTGGAAGCGTTGGATTCTTCACTCTTCTAGAGCCGTGGAGTTTTTAACAAAGAGCATCCCGCATAGTTATGACAAGATTAGAGATAAACCAACAATGTAGGACTCAAGCCAAATATGTGATATTAACACTACATAAAGGGATTTTTGAGTATTTGGAAATCTGTAAAAAGTAAAATTGTGAATAAAAAAAGAATTCAGTGGACAGACGCACGATTCTAGTTACTAATTGTGTGAACAAAATTAATAAATGATAGTTTGATAAGAGGTGAGATAAAAATCTACTTTAATTAATTTCATGTGAAAATATTTGATTCTACAAATAAAATCAAGAGACATCCTCACATACAATATAAATTATTTGTCTAATATATACTCACCAAATAAAATCTTATGTATAATGAATCCCCTACGGCCTACACAAATCACATGTATATTGTTGTAGTTGAAGCTCACATCAATCTTTATGTTTGATACCAAACCATCACCTAACTAACCATGGTTAGAGTCTAAACTAGTACTACTTGCTAATAACCTTCTCCTAACATGCATGATGATTCCCATAAAGTGCACCTCTCTCCCTAGCAACCTCCACCTTGCTACTACCCATCAACAACCCACATGCTTGCTCATGCATGTGCTTGCAGGTTAAACTAGTTGATCAATGTTCAAATCAGAATTCCTATCAAATATGAACAATGAGCCATTAGTGTTGGACTTAAACAGTTTAATTTTTCAGCAACATCATTGGAACAAACTGAATCATTGTCGCTGATAATTTACTTTAAAAGAATTAACACTGTCTAATGTGCATGAGATTATTGCGATAATCTTTTCAAGATAAGATGATTTTCATCTGTTTCATCTAATCGCATCAGTATAAGAAAGACACTTCAAAAATTTCTTCAGATAGCCAAACTCAGCACCACCTAAATGGAGAACGGAGAGTTGGTACTCTACCTTAATATTTCTCCCTATAAGTGCATGTATCTATAAACAAAAACTAGTTTATCTCTATAAATAGAGACAAAGAAGAAGCTAATAAACAGTGGAGAGAAATCGTCGTGACAGTTTCTGATCATATTAAACTAGTAATCATCTTTTTTTTCACTTACTTAATCAATAAGCAGGATAATTGTCTACTTCTTAAATCGACTTGATAAATATCAATAGAGAACTGGACCGAGTAATGCTTGTTTTCTTGTAGGATCAACCGCTTCTATGAGATCAAGCTCACGAACCAAACAAATCAAAATAAAAAAAGGTGACCAGATATACTTTTATTTGTACATATTTATCAAAAGATTTTAATCACAATTTGACTCATATTCATAATAAATAAAATTGTTTGTTAGTGTGGAGATGCCTCTCGTATCTCCTGACATGTGCAATAGAACAATGACATGAGATACTCATAGAACTAAAACACACAAACGCACAATAATATAAACAAAGGACAAAAGAAACTCACAATATATTTTTAACCTGCAGATTCAGCTCTCCAATAGATCTTACATCCAAATCTCACACTCTCATAGATTTTCTCCAACCCAAAACCTACAAAACACTCTACACAACACTCAATAAGAAATTCTCATGAATTTTTTCTAGAAAACTCTCTCACTGCTCTCAATTTGTTATAAGACATTTTATTTATATGGTACTAATACTAAATTAAATAGGATTACTAATCATACCAACAAAGTACGTAGTCTAGTAACCTATCTAACATGGAATTTCTAATTCTAATCAACTTCTCTAATAAAGTTGATTATCTCCTTCCTTCTTCATATTTAGAAATCTAATCAATTCACATCATCGTCGTTACATCATGTTTAGTTCTATATTCAATTATTGGAATTGAATCAAATCACTTTTTGTTCGATTTACTGAACCAAATTCTAACAATTAGATGGATAAAAATTGGCTTAACTACCAAGAGACATACACATCAACTCGAGAGATATTAATTTATATATATATTGAAAGCACATGTGACGAACTATATTATATGAACACGAAAGCAGATCGATGTACGAAGCAGATTAGGTTGAGATGCGTATTTTTGGCATATGGAGCAAATGGGGTGATCGATCAGTTTTGAAGATGTTCACCACGCCAACAAATCTCAATAAATGAGAGTGAGATGGGAAGATGTGGCCAGTGCATGATGAGTGCAGCAAGCAAGTTATTGTATTTAAGTTGTTCGGTAGCCATCCATAAGTGTCCTGAGCTTACTGATCACTTTGTGTCTGGACAAAAGAAGAAGTGCTAGCTAAACATGTTCCACCAATGACCTACAAAACTTCTCATTGTTCAGATCACTAAGCATCATACTATATTTAAGTTGTGTACATAGTTCATTGAGAAATTGTTACTTATCAATTTGATCTGTCACGTGTCGTCACATTGAAAATTAAGAAAAATTTACAACTAATGAATATTTGATACGTATCATTTTAATTTTTCAACTTAACATATAACAGCTCTCATGATCCGCAAGATAAATCATATTCATCCAAAAGTCACTCCACATAATCACTCATGTATTCGAGATATTTCTAAAGAGACTTGATCTCACAGAAGTTGTCATGTTCGTTATGTGTGATAGATTAAAACAAATTAATTATTTTTATTTTTAATTGAAGCAAATGAAATAAAGCTACTAATTTTTAAAAAATAAAAAACTATTTGTGGTGTTGAGATGCTAATATATATGATTTTTTTATTTTTTCTACTTAGAAAATTGAATTTGTAGAATGGAAACAATATAACAATCTAGCATTTTTGAATTCATCAATTCACCCTCCACCAAAAACTATTTATTTTATATGCCATTTATGAAAATTGAATTATTTCATTTACTTAATTACTTCATATAATAAAATTCGAATATTTTACTTTTTAATATTTTAACATTTTTTCTTAATTAATCCATCCAAACAAATCCGACCCGCCCCCACGGGCGGATACAAGGGGTGGACAGCGGGGACAGCTGTCCACCCAAATTTTGACCAAACGTTCATATTTTAGTGTAAAAATAACATATTTTTAATTTTTGTACCCTCAATTAAGTTTAAAAATATGATATTTCTTATTTTTGTACCCCCAGTCAGCTTAAAAAAAATTTTATACCCTCAATTAAACTTAAAAATATTATATTTTTTATTTTTATACCTCATTCAATTTAAAAAAAAAATTTCATACCCCCAAATTAAAATTTCTAGTTCCGCCAATGCCAGCCCCGATTCTACGAACCTTCCTATACTACAAATAATCTGAAATTCGATGTAGGATATTATTGCACGTGCACATAATAATTATTTGGACACTGCATACGACGAAGTCACAAGTGAGGATAGGCTGCGTTTGGTTTATGTAAAATTGAGCTAAAGGAAAATAAATAAGAGGAAAAAATAAATTTATTAAAATCGATTTTGATTACTTTCTATCTGGTTTGGAATGAAAAAAATCTATGGATAGTATAAATATATTTTTAAATTGAAATTATTTTTAATTTTTACTCAAAATTTCCAACGAAATTTTCTTTAAAAAGCACATGTAAGCAATTTATAATGTAGCGGTGAATAGGTGAAATGATCTAACAGTAAGTACTGCGAAGATGAAACTCAGACTTGGGCCTGATGAGAGATTGAAGCCCAATAAATAAAGTGGGCTGAAATGGGCCTTCTCGGGCCGGTCTAAGAGATTGATCCGTCGATAGTGGGAAATTGGTATAAGCATCAAATTGAAAGTAATGTGAATGCTAATTACTTAATGATAAAACAAATTACTAAAACACTTTTTGGAAAATTTTATTATTTAATTTAGACTTTATTAATAATGAACATTAGAAAGTTTATAATGCTCTCATACAAAAATTTATACAGAATAAAATAAAATCAATCAAAAACTTTAAAAAAAAATTGAAAAAGGTGATGTCTTCGAAATTTAGTAAAACCTTTTTTCCATTTTTTCATAAGTTTGAACGAATAATTCTAATTTTTGGAGTTTGCATTGAATGCAAAAAGCTATAAAGAAGGCTATCTTTCTCAACCAAACTTTACTTTAGCATGGGCTGCCCTGGTCATGAATTTTGTGGACTATAATTGAAAGATAAATTATTTACACCTTTTATTTATGCGTGCACATTTATTCTTTATGATTAAATATTAATGTAATACTATATGTGATTGATTTTTTTATAATCAATAAAATAAACAAACTCAAAAATTTGCGCACCCTATGATTAAATATTACAATCTTCTAAGTTAAATCTGCAAAATAAAGTCTAGAATCTAGATACTATCATTGAAATATGCTATATTTGATGGAAACAGAGGTAGGAATCGAGATATATGAGTTTTATCACAAATATTATGCTTTTAACTAATATTTTCAATTTAATTACTATTTTAATTGTGTGCATGGTAAAGTGTATTATCTATCCCGGTATTAATAGTTAATATTGAGAGTATTATTTAACACAAAATACACATGCACCAAATCATCAATAAGAGATTTCGAACCCGAAATTTTATGGATGATGGGTAGATCATTTTCACACTTGACCACACTGATAACTAATTAACTCTATTCAAAATGTTAGTATATTAGGGCATATTTAACGGAGTTTCGTGGAGAGATTTATGGTAGAGTATGAAGCTTACATGGCAGCTTCATGTCGTTGTGAATAAGAGTTCATGACCTTCTGACATAATGCGGTATCACGCAAATGATGCGCTCCATGGACAATGTACATCGTTTGTAGATTTAAAACGTCGTATAAAACCTAAACTTTATACGGCGTTTTATGGTTAAAAACGCTGTATAAGATGTTCACATGCACTTTATACGGCGTTTATATAACTTTATACGGCGTTTATATTAACGTCGTATATTGATTAGAGTTTTTTAAAATTAAATTGGGCCGGGTTTTTACGGCGTTTTAAAATTTAAAACACCGTATATACATATCATTAAATTTTAAAATAATATAAAACAAGTGGGGTCATGTATGAAGGTTTATATGGAAGATAAGTTTATGAAAAAAAATTATGAAAATGGTGAATTGGCATGACACAAAAGTCACGTAGCATGACACAAATCTGATTTTGAGATTTATGGGTTAAAAATGCCCTTATACACATCTTAATACATACTTCCATACATATACTAAATACAAGGAATGAAATTCTATATTATCCATGTTGAGACAGCGACGGGTGGATGAATTTGCCATCTGGGAAAATGTGATCTAATCTAGAGTTGTGTGTTTCATTGGTCTAATGGTTATTTTATTTTTTGATTTTTTAACATTTTAATTAGTCAAAATGTCACAATAAAGGTCATGGACATAATTACTAGAGAATCACTAATAATTGAGTGCATAGTGAAAAAAAACTAGTCTAAAATTAGTAATCAAATTTCAAACTTTTTCATTATTTTTTAATTGAATAAAATCCAATTGTTAGAATCCCACAGAATGCAAGAAATCCAAAAAAATGGCCATTGGTTTCACACACACTTTTTCACTTGATATCAGCATGGGCTGTCCTGCTCCTGCCTATTAAATTGCCCAGTTCAGACCTTCATTTTTTGCGTTCAAACTGTAGAGAGGGGGAGCTTGAAGGTGACAAACATGGCGACAATGAAGAGCTCTCTCCTTCTCATCACCCTCGCTTCACTGATGCTTCTCTGCCAGCAGATTCACGGGTGGGGCGTTGACGGGCACCTCGCCGTCTGCCGCATCGCCCAGGTTTGTCCCCCCACCACCACCATTGTCTTTGAAATTTATAGCTAATTATGAAAGCCATAGATCAGCAGTTGAGTGTGCGTAATAAATGTAATAAAATCTAAAAACAAATTTTTGGTCTTTGTTTAC